>JAUMHI010000053.1:17053841-17093886 GCA_032359435.1 Enteromius unitaeniatus | reverse complement strand
ATATATTTTTTTTTATAATAATAAAATACAATGTTATTTTTAAAAAAAAGTCAAAACACATCAAAATCACAAAACATGTAAATAAATAATTAATAATATATTAAAATTAAAAGGAATAATAAAATCTTGTTCAAAATACTAACAAAAACTATCAAATTACATCGATGATACTAAAGTAACACTGGTTATCAATATATATGACAATATTTTAAGCTATAGTTTAAATATCGAACTCTAAAATGAAATACTGTCATTATTTATGCGCACTCATTTTGCTTTTATTGTGTATAAACCTGTATGTTTTGCATAGTCAGTAAAGCTGGTTGGCTTCTGCTGAAAAAAAAGCTCTACTGACAAGCATTAAAATATCCGATGAGCGGTTTGTGTATTTCCAGGAGCCGCATCTTCCATTGAGATGAATGAGAAGGCTAAAGCGAATAGCTGTTTGCATGTATTGCAGACCTCCTTGATAAGCACAATGCTATATCCTCAGTGTTTTACTGCTCTGGTGTAAAATCACATATGACAGGTGAATTCTGACAGTACAGCAAACCTTGTCTGGGTCGTTAGTGCTAATATCACATTTCTTTGCCAATCCCTCATCGTTTTTGTGCTTCATTGACTATTTCTCTTCAAAAGATATTAAGTATTCAAACCTCATTTGCGTCCTTATTTTTCAATTTGCTGCCGCAGTAGTTTAATTTATTCCATATAATTTCTTTTTTCCGAGAGGGACATTAATCATAGCCTGTTCCTTTTAGTGCCTGTGGGATTCTTCTTCCTTCTGTTTTTAATCAATAACACGAGGGCCCCTCCTTCGCTGAGTAAGATAAAACAGTTAGCTAAAGGATATCTGCTCTCTTAACTGAAGCTGCTGCGCACCGAAGGCCACCGGATCTTACCTGTTCATGTCATACAAACGTCTTTCTACAAATACAGGTTAAAATCCTGAAGACATGCGAACTGGACTTCTGTTTAGTCCAAGATTTTGCTACTGTATGCAACTGACTAAATATCTTTTAGAAGATTTACTGATGTAGTAATTAACAGTCGATCATGCATGGATGTGACAAACAAAATAGACTATTTCTTTTGTGGAATTATTCTGGAAATGAAATATTATAATGTCAAATGAGATCACTGATCACTTTAAGGCCAAAAGTCACACGGCACAGACAAACACCAACAACAAACTAGTGTGTCATAAAATGAAATGACTCAGTCATAAAATGAAAATTTGTCATGCCTTAGACTAAAATGAATTTTTCAATGGACCAAACGACATTGTGACTTAGACTGAAAGGCTTCAGGTCTCTGAAAAAACGACGTCCGGTGTCAGGTCTCGTACAATCAGGCATAAGGCGAAATAGATTAAAAGGTATCAGACGAAACGGACAAGGTGGAGTGTGACATGTTGCATTGCCCCGCCCCATGTGATGTCACACACACACGGCCCAAGCACCACCACATTTTAATCGCAGTCCATTTTGCCCTATGCCTGATTGCACAAGACCTGACACCAGACGTTGTTTTTCCCAGAGACCTGAAGCCTTTCTGTCTAAGTCACGATGTCCATTGAAAAATTCATTTTAGTCTGAGGCACGACGCATTTTCATTGTATGACTGAGGTCTGAGGATGTCCTGAAATGTACACCGTACTGTGGACATCTGTTGGACTTGTTTTCACCCTACTGAACATGCTAAATCACACAAAAGTGTGAAAGGGATTTCCAACAAATTCTTTTCAAACAAACCGTCTTTTCTGGCAAACAATGACTGACTACGTGACAAAATACAACACAGCCTATAGTGGATGTATAATGGATTATTTGACTCTCTGTGACTCAAAGTTTGTTGATGTTTGCTGGGGCAGTTTGTCTGTTCAGTGTGAATCGGCCTTTACAATACGCTTATTTGTTAACATTTGATAACTAAAGTTAACATAAGCTAAAAAGTTTCTTCTAAACCATTTTTTTAATCTTAGTTAATGTTGTTAATGTTAAATTTTTCATCATTAAACTAATTTACCAATATTTACAACATTTGCTAACACATTCT
The DNA here is from genome assembly GCA_032359435.1 of Enteromius unitaeniatus. Lineage (NCBI taxonomy): Eukaryota > Metazoa > Chordata > Actinopteri > Cypriniformes > Cyprinidae > Enteromius > Enteromius unitaeniatus. The sequence continues at coordinate 17,091,828 of JAUMHI010000053.1, read as the reverse complement.
TAAAACCTATTGAGTGTAAAACCTATAACAAATGTATTGTTTATATTGTTAGTTAAAGTATTAAATATAGTTAACAAATAGGACATATTGTAAAGTGTTATGGTCATTGCACACTAAGTCTGAAATGTTTGTCGCTATTTTTTGCATGGTAAAAAAATAAATACGACCTCACTTCAATCATGTTTACACACTGCCTTCAGAAATGCATCATTCCGCATTTTCACATCTGTAACAAACATTTTGATAGAAAAATAAATAAATAAATATATTTTTAAAAATCTGAATCTGTGCACTGATAAAAGCTATAGTTTAAGCTAAAGTTGTAGCCAGCTGTGCATCTAAGAAAAACACGGAAAACAATAATAACATAGAAAGAAAAATAATTAATAAAAATTTTACCACACTTGTTTACCCCCCAAAAAAACCTGTTACTCTGATACTCTACTCAATTCATTTATTTTATTATTTTAAGACTTGAATAAACCTGATCAAGAACACAGTTCCCTTGAAGGCAATCTGTTCATTAAGATAATATGTTAATTTATGGGAAGTGCTATTGAGATGTTCTCCAAAAAGAGTGCCGGTCAGCATTTTTCCAAACTTGCCCTCCTTAATTACATCATTCTTTTGCTGTCATTAAGGATATTAAAAATTCATTAACGGGACAAGTACTGCTGAGCTGCAACAAATCAGACAAGAAGTCCCTTGATGTTCTTCTAAAGGCCATAACTGTCATTAAGTCCACTGTCAAGTTTTAGAAGTCCTACACTTTAAGTCTACACTGTATTGACATGTCATTTAACTGCAGGCAATATTTGCTATGAAAAAGCCTTCAAATGAAGTTCATTAAAAACATTGCTATGTCCTTTCCATTCCTGTAGTATTCGTTTTTAAATGTCAGTATGGTTGCAACACGGCTGTTCTTGGATATGTTTAGACAGGCTATTGGGAAATTCTGTCTGTTTGTGTTTGTTGGTCGAAAAGCTCCTCTAATGCGCTTGTGCCTAATATCTGACTGTATTTAACATTTACACCCCATTTTGTCGGTCATGGCCCAATGATTTTGCACAACAATTTCATTGGAGCTGAGGGCTGGTGCGCAGTCGTGTGACTGTGTACACAGCTCAGTGGGTGTATACTGTAGAGTTTTATTGATATTGCTCTAAGATAGCTTTGCTCTGGGCCTCCCTGTTTGCCCTGCCATCGAGGAGTCAGCGCCGTAGGTGACCCGACAGATCAATTTATCTGAGCGAGAGCAGCAATCCATGAGAGGCATCTTTACCGAAGAATGAATTAAAGAAACGTGGTGGGGACGGACAAGTTTCTGTGACGCCTGGAGTCCAATATAGTTGATCTTCCAAAAGTCGTATGCTGTTGGCATTTTATAAGTACTGTACATAAATGTACCAATTGTTTCTTAGAACATAAAAAAAAGACAAAAAAAACTAGAAGCTAGAAGCCTTCAAAAGAAACGGCTTTTATAAAATGGCAACAGCAATATGAAAACAGACACCAATAAAAGTTTAAGACCATTTCCTGCACAGAAACACTGGCTTCCATGAAAGGTGACCAAAGATGAAAAAATACATAAAATCACATGCATCAAGTCATGAAAATTAAAACGGCATAACTTAACACTTAAGGTCCCTGCACACAGAGTCCCCAATTATCGCATGTGTTTTCCCATTTTTTCGTATTCATCATCCTTCCTATTAAAATGCATGCAGCGGATGCAGAAATACAGAAATTAGAACTTTTTTTATGATGGAAGATCATTTTTTTTATGATGGATGAAAGTTTTGGAGGCATTGTGTAAACATGATTGACACGATGGTGAGGTCACTTTTTTTACGCACAAACAATTCGGACGAAAGTTTTGGACTGGTGCAATGGCTGATGTACAATTAGATTCAAACTTTATTTGGAGTATTTCTTTTTTGCACAATACACATTTCTTAAAATGTGTTTTAATATCAGCATAATAATCAGTCTTTAAATGCAAGACGTTTGGAAGCACCTGAAGCATACTTGCAATAATTTCACATTAGCACAATTAAATATACTTTAGTATATCTTTAGTTGGATCTCAGCACTACTTCTGCACAATTAAAGTGCATCAAGCACAAAATCATTTGTTCCAATTTAGAAAACTTTAAATCAGTTTAGTATACCAAAAGTTACATAAATATGTAAATGCACTCAAATTTTTTTGTATGTTTCTACCTTAATAAAGTCTGTTATTGTGTTCTTGTGTACTATTTAGTGGCCAATAGGGTGGAAACTGTTTGCCATTTCCAAAAAGAAACATCCTGTATAAAAGGAACCGGTCCATTTGGTTTGGTAAAGCCCACTTTTGTAGACAATTTGCACCATTTTTATTCTGTAAATCCTTCACTGCTTGAATTTTTAAATTACAGATGAAAAATTGGACAAGCTAAAACAATCATGTTATGTGAGGGCAATAATTCGAAGCTCATTCACGGGGTCTCTTAACCTCTTCAGGGGTCCATGACTCCCTCTAATACCCCTCATTTTGAACACCGCATTGCAGTAATCATATTTCCAAAACTGCTAAACTTTAACAAACAGCCATATCACTAATCTTTTGGTGCTAATCTTCTTTCTTTGAAACTAGAAGCATCTCATGCACCCCCCGCCCCAAAACGCTTCATCGACATTAAAACACGTCTTCAACGGAACGCCAGATAATGGCGAGATAAAACATCTACAACCCCACGCATGCAGCCACAGGAAGCTGGCGGACAATGGTATAAACGTAGGGTAAACGCGGGGGTAATAACGCTGATGAGATCTTAGCGGGGGTGATTTCATTCAGATGTGAATTAGAGCCAAAAACCGGACTCACGCTGGGATTGTACTTAGGCCAATCTCTGTCACTTACACTCACTTACTGTTAATGTGGCCCCCTCCAGGAAGCACACAATTAACTAGCCCAAACTCCAGGACTTATTTCTAGATTATTATTATTACCGCTATCCCGAAACAGCGAGAGTGCGTGTTGGTTAATGGTTAACTCAATGGGCCTGTGCAAAAGGCGGAGAAGATCCCTATAGCTTTATTTCTGTTGACAGACAGAAAAGTTTCACTCAAATAAGAGGACATTAAAGTGCGAACGAGTCGCAGCAGGAGCCGTGTGGTTATTGGGGTTCAAATGGAAAAGTTAGTTTTGGTGCGTGTTTAAATGGTTTTCCAGATCAGCAGTTTAGCCACCATTACTTTGATGTAAACAACAACACCAGGAAACCCATCGATTTCTGGATCAGGTGATAGTTCGGATGTGAGCGGTGCCATCAAATATATTTACAATACAGCAAGAAAATGAGTGTCGTATTGCTTTTATGAAATAATTACAAAAAGTCAGTGTGTTTTTGAACAATTAGTGACATCTCACAACAGGAAACAAGATGTTGCATATAATAGAATAAATACATTTCCTACCTGGAAATGTATCTTAATAGCTTTTATTATAGTATCATGTTAGATCTATTCTATTTTATATTATAGCACTTCTATTAGTTATTAAACTTTTGGTAACACTTTAGAATAGGTAACTATTTACTACCACATTTCCCTCACTAAATTCATAATTTGCTGCTTATTAATAGTTAGTAAGGTAATTGTTAAGTTTAGGTTACTGTAGGTTAGAATAAGGCACTAATAAGTTAATAAGTACTAATGTATTGCTAATACTCTAATAATATGGATGCTAATAAGCAACTAGTTAAGAAACCCTAAGACAAAGTGCCTTTTTGTTTTTCATTATATTACTCATTACAGTCAATCAAATTATTAAAATTAATAAATAATAATAAAAAAAACAAGTAAATAAATAAATAGTATGCAATGGGCATGGAATCATCTAGTGATTTATCATAATTCAATGAGTATTTATTTATTTATTTTTTATTTGTAATGATTTTGCACAGTAAAATGTACATCTAAGCACATGGTTTCCCACAATGCAACACTTATTACTTGACCTTTTATTTCCAGACTGAGGAATGAATAATTTGCACCAACCTGAATAATGCGATAAAACCAAATGCATGTTTGTTGAATATGAATTTGCCCAAGAGAGTTGAGGGATTTTTGTGCTTGTTATTTCTGAATGAGTAAAACTGAGGGAAAATGTCCCTGAAGACTCGAAGCCTCCAGCTGGGCTTCTGTTCCGCTTGTGTTATTTAGAATCTGTCAGCCGGCGTTTCCTGAAACTGAGTCATCTGGACCGTGTGCTTAAGCACTAGATCTGATATTGAAATGAACTCACTGCAGACATGCCTGTTAAGTGTGTGTGTGTGTGTTCTGTCTTCTCATGGCCTGAGGGCCTGCATTAGAAAAGGCCTGGTTTCAGTATGGGAGACACATTGACCATGTTACAGCAGATAAAAATGCTAATAACCTGCTGGGCGTATGTGTACATAATAGTTTAATATGCAAAATATTTGTAAAATATTACAGTACAGTAACCAATTTAGGTGTTTCTAATTTATAAAATGCTTCACTGGTATTATGTTATATACTGAATTTTAATTACATTTTGTGTGAAACATTATTTTATTAATCCATTTCAAATGCCATATGCCTTTTGATCGTTTGTTCAAAACATTTACAAAATTCTAACCTGCCATTGAATTAAAACGATTAAAATGGGGAGGAAATATTTTTTTTCTCCAATACATGTTGGCCACAATTATTGGCACCCCTAGAATTTTTTATGAATAAAATATCTCTGAAGTATATTCCCATTCCTATTCACAATTTTGAGCACTCCAGAGTGATTATGAACATGAAAATATCCAGCCCTGGCTTCCTGTTTCACAGAAATATAAAGGAGGGAAAACAAAGCCCAAAATCCCTTAATCATCAACACAATGAGAAAAACCAAAGAATATATTTCTTATATGCTGCAAAAAATAATTGAGCTTCACAAATTAGTTAAGTGACTTTAAGAAAAGAGCTAGAAATTTAATTTCCAATCAAACGGTCCCTGCATCAGCACATGTTGTTTGGGAGGGTTTAATAAATATTCTCCTCGCTCATCCAAAAACTCTCCAGCGTGTTTAGTTGTCAGACAGGACTGGAACTACAAAAGGCACTGACTTCTATGATCAGGTGAAATTAAAAAATTGTTTTTATCACTCAAGATGGGTTTGGTGAACACAGGGATAAAAGTACTCAATGTGTCAGTGAATTATACTGCTGTGTTTTTGATGTAGAGGGTCTATATTTCAGCTGGAGGTCCTGGACATCTTGTTTAGACACATGGCATCATGGATTCTATCAAATACCAACAGATAACAAATCTAAAACTGACTGACTCTGTTAGAAATCTTATAATGGGTCATGGTTGGGTCTTCCACTGGGGCAATAATCCAAAACAAACATCAAAATAAACACAAGAATTAGTCACTGAGCACAAAATGAAGCTCCTCTGAGCTGAACCCTGAGTGAGGGGAACTAAAGAGGAGAACCAACATGGAGCTGGTAATCTAAAGGGTCTGGAGTGATTCTGGATGAAGGAATGCTCTCTTTTCTCTTATCAGGTGTTCTTCAAACTCTTCAGGTGTTACAGGAGAAACTCTGTTATCTTGGAAAAAGGACGTAGCAATAATTGGGTGCCAATAATTGTGGCCAACATGTATTGGAGAAAATCATTTATTTAATCATGAATTTTTCTCCCCATTTCAATTTTTTTACTCCAATGATAGTTTAGAATTTTGTGAATTTTTTGAACGAAGGAAATCAAAAGATCAGTAACAAGAGTTTATAAATATATATATACACATATACATATGTATTTATTTATTTAATATGCATTTAAATACAAATTTAAAAAAAAACTTTAATCCTGTAATATTTGTGAAATTAAAATGTATATAATTTAAATTACGTTTTGTGTACAAAATTATTCTTAACACAACATAACATTAATTTACTGTATTGTTCAGGTAAAAGAAGGTTAAATCATTGTGGGAAATAGCATTTTTACAGTGTGCTTTGCTTCATGGTGCACATTATACTGTATAAATACTCCATAGAATCATAATATTACACACTTCATGTCATTCAAACTAAAAAATGGCATGCTTGCATATCAAGTCAGGACAATCGACAGAAAAAAACGACACACTGAAACGATCCTTTATAAGCTCATATTCTGTTCCTTGCCTTTCTGTGTCTTTTAGTCTCTCTGAATACATCAGGGTAATCAAACACCCCCTGTCGAGTATTTTAAAAGACCATATAGATCTGTGGCAACAGACCCGCCGAGAACAGCACAAAAGCTCCGGCGTATCTCTAGGGCAAACATGATAGCATTACAAAACGAGCAGCTTGTAAAGTGTCTGTGCATTGATGGAATAACATTTAATGACCGTCCAGAGGGAATGAAGGGGCTTTTGAGAGGGTTTAAACCCCACTGAACGCCCTTCTCACCCTCAAAACACACCAGGATACTTTAAATCCCCACCAAAATGTCTGAGTTTACACAGCGAAATCTATGCTAGGTAGTCAGATAAAATGTAAATATTTTTAGATATCGACAAACATTTTAAAATAAAATTGTAGTACGATTTTATAATTAATGATGATAATAATAATAATAAATTACAATCCTAGGATGGTACTACCCAGTCTTATTTTAGTTTTACTGATATACTATTGATGTTTTTGTTAATATTTTAAATTATATTTCATTTTTATATTGTAGTTTTTTAAAAAAAATTTAATTTATTGAATTTTAATTTATGCATGTATTTATTAAATGCATATATATATATCGAGAGAGAGAGAGATTTAGAGAGAGAGATACTTTTTTTCCCAGTTTTAGCAAACAACCTACACATTATTTACTTATAAAAAGCCCTATAAAAGCATTGAATGATATCTTATATCACATATTTAAAATGTGTAGAAATGAAACATTTTAAAATACATTCATAGATTCATTTATTTATTCATGTTTGTTATATTAGAATTTGATTTTGTTATACTTTTGGATGAATATTTGTATAGAAAGCAGATAGGAACAGTGTTCTCCACCTTACATAAATCAGTTTACATATTTACCCTATTCCAGGGCTAATTTTGCAGGTTTATTTCCTAAAATGAAACCTCTTCATCAAACTCATTGATCCTTGCAAATCTAGAGCAATATGGTTGTTTGTATAATAAATTAACTTATGATTCATCTGATGTTTGGGGCTGGAGAGAGGGAGGGCTGCGTTTAGCTGGGGCTGCACAAGTTTCTGTGGTTAATTTAAAACATTAAAGCACGGGAACGAGCTTCTCCATCAAATGTCCAACTTCCATTTAAATTTCTTGCATACAAGTCAATTTGTGTCTGGACCAGGCCATAAATCACTGCCAGGCCGGGCCACAGAGCCTGGAGATCCACAAATTAGCTGTGCACGCTTCTTAAACAGAAAAAAGGGCTCCAATTTAAAAAGCCATTTACACACAGAACCAGCACTTAGCACTTCAGTCTCTGCCCTCTCAGCGAAAACAGAACAAACCTGTGCTGCTTCACTCTGTTTGACAGCAAGACGCTAATGTTTGCTTCCAGAGAACACAAACGTGAGAATCACAGATCTCTCTAAAATCTCGATTGCTTCACGTAGACAGTCTAATGTCTTCTCTAATTTATCTTCTGAGACAAAGAGCCGTTCCTGTTTAGAGTTCCCAAACTGCTCAGATTTGATCAAAATTAGCATTTTGACATGACATATTGCAATTAAATCAGAGAACTTCAATATGAAATCAATCAAATTTTTCTATTTTCCGAACTCTTTTTTAAAAGTATTTTTTAGTATGTTATTGTCATTTCTATCATTACCTTTTATATGTCTAATTGTATTCATGACATTTTTAGTACACCAAGTAAAACTTGAGAAGAACAAAAAATTTGCCTTGGTAACTATAGTCAAAATAAAATAAGTTTACATATTTGTTTTAGTTTTTCCTTTATAACTGAAATCAAGTATATTTTATTTCAGGGAACAAAATGTGTTTTATGGTTTCAGTTTACAATATGGTTTCAGTTTTCCGATTACAATAATCCTGGTATGCCTTCTAATATAATACAAATCTGAAATAATAATTATTCTAAATTTTGCATCATACACTTTGCTAAAAGTTATAAACAGCAAACAAATGAGAAATATGCCAAAGTTTGAGACTTTTGACATATACCATATAAACAAATGTAATATTTCATTTTTGAAATATTTCATTTCATTGCATATTGATGAGACAATAAAAAAAAGTGGATTAAAAAGGTCTGATCTTGGAAAAGAACAAAGGAGCAAAAGATGCAGTGGATGAAAGCATGCACCTGTGAACACATGAAGTCACTGATCTCCCCTGCAGAAAACTCTACAGCTACTGCACTCCGACACGTTGCAGGAAATAATTGATGACCCCCTTCACGGGATCCTCAGACGGCACGTTGGGAAATCATTTTCAATCTTTGACTTAGCAGATGAAACAAATGCTCCCGGCTTACTTTGTCAATTCTCACTCCTTAGGGTCAAACAAAGTGGTTTTCCAGGGCCGGCCATGAGGCGAGTACGCGAGCAGCCAAGCTGAAAATGTCTCTTGTCCTCCACAAAATGGTGCAATGTAGCATTTCATTTAGCCCCCCTTTGTTATTTGTCTTTGACAGAGTTGTAATAGGAAGCACCTTCATATTCATTGAGCAGGTGACCCTTGAGCGCTGCGGGGCCCCGGAACACGACGGGCCCTCGGTGTACAGTGAGCCGGCTCAAAACTATTTATTCTGCACACTGAGAGCAGAACAGAAAAGTCTGGAAAAGTCAGTAAGGAGAGTAAAGTAATATAATAAAATAAAATAATGAAATGAAGAAAGAAAGAAAGAAAGAAAGGAGCTGTAGGATGATTATCAGTAACTTTTATAAAAGGTACATCATGTGTATAGATGAGGTATATACACATATATAGATCAAGGCTTAGCACCTTCAGTCCTGGAGCGCCGGTGTCCCGCAGAGTTTAGCTACAATCCTAATCAAACACACCTAAAGAAGTAAATCAACGTCTTCAAGATCACTAGACACCAGTCCTCCAGGGAGAAGTTTCCCACCTCTGATACAGATCGTATAGTTGGATATAGAACATTATGTATGGCAAAATACATAGCTTTTATTAATAGTCTGAACTAGCTAAACTTTTAGTAATCTTGTAATGTTTTAGAATTATTTTTATACATTTTATTTCCGATTTAGGTTGAGTGTTTTATATACTTAGAGTAAAACAGATCAAAAATGAGAAATATTAAAGAAATATAAGGTTTGATTTTGATATTTTATTTCAGTTAACAATACATTTTTATTCATTTAATTTGATTTAATTTTTATAAACGTTATATACAACATGAGGTGCGCTGAAATATTATATGTATTTATTTATTTGTTCTATTAATTTTGATTAGTTATATATTTATTTAGTTTTTATATGTTTTTTAATAGCTACTGTAAGAAACCAAAACAAGTTTATGTAACAATGAAGAACTGCAAATCATTTAATCATCAAATCAAAACTCATGGTAAAATACCAAATGTTATGCTTTAAATCTTAACTCATAAACTACAAAGTATCTTATCTAGAAAGTTTAAAATGCTGGAGAAGATTTTAATTACACAGAAACACCAACTAATGTATTGCATTAAAAGTGAAATTTTAAAGGAAAACAACTGAAATAGTATTTTCAAAGATAAAACATACTAGAATTTTGGGATTTAAAACATTAAAAAGTAATTTTATGCAGTGTATTTCCTCATCAGGTCCATATAAAATGAATGAAACTTCCACAAAGTAAAAGCACTCTGTTGCAAAGGACTCAAAGTCTTACAGATTAGTACAAGTATTTCCCATGTACTCTTGTGAGCCGCTGCGTGTGTGTGTATCAAAGCTGCAGTTAATTCTGTAGCTGCGAGCCAGAAGCGTGCAGCATTATCAACACAATACAGCCATATGGAGAACAGACGGCTCTCGCTCTCTGTCAGCATTCAGACAGACCCCTGTCCCCCGAACGCCCCTCCACCACCACCACGGTCACTTTAGGGTTAGCGCTTTAGCATAACAACAAATGAAAGGGAAAGGCCATTTTATTCCCATTTGGAGGCATTATTGTGACGGACGCAGGCGGAGGCAGGCATTCATTGTGATTTAGAGCTTGAGCTCGGTGGACAGGGCGGCCTGGAGAGTAACGGAGGATAATCAAAACATAATTTATTTAATTCCCCCGCACAGCCATGAGAAACAACAGGCGATGGATGTCGAAATGTAATTTGTCTCAACTAGGTGACAACACGTGGTCTAGATTACAAAGACCATCAACAGATTAGATCAACTAGGAACACTCAGCCAGCCTTATAACAGGAGCACCACTAAAAGGACTTTTATCTTGTACCACCAACTGATGGTCCCACTACAGTTCAGAAGATTCTGGAGGCAATGTTTGGATATTATAATGACACAAAACATGGAAGTGGCATCAACTGCAATAATGTTAACATTTATATTCACATATGCATTTTTTTATACTTTCAAAAGGACAGTTTAAGACTCATTGAACAAAAAAAGATTGGTAAATGTTGTAAGGCAAAATAAAGTCACTACAATGAAGTTGTATTACTAGTTTTAGGGATAGGTATCATGGTTTTATATATATATATATATATTTATTTATTTTTTGAATGATTGTTTAAATTATTTTAAAATAAACATTTTATGCTCAGCAAAGCTGCATTTATTTGATTAAAAATACAGTGAAATATTGTAAAATATTATAGCAATTTAAAATAGCTGCTTTCTGTTTAAATAAACTGAAAACTTTCTAATCATTCAAAATCATTCTAATATACTGATTTGCTGCTCAATGCATTATTATCAATATTGAAAACAGCTGCCAAATATTTTTGAGGAAACTGTGACACATTTTGTATTTTCTGTGTCATTTTTTAGCAATCTGATGCTTCCTTGCTGAATAAAAGCATCAAATTCTATTTAAAAAAGTATTACTGTCCCTTTAATGGTAGTGCATAATGCAAGTAACATGACACGAATATAGCAATTGTTCAGTGCATAATATCTAGTTATTGGTATGATACTACTAAGGTACTTCACTAAATAAAATAAATAAATCAATAAAGGCATGCATTTATTTATAAAATAAAACAAATAAATCAAGTGCTGCTGTAATCTAAGCCTCGGGTATAAACTAATAAATTAACAAATACATAAATGAAATCCTCTGGCTCTTCTAAGACGGGCTCTAGTTTAATTATCAGCGTGGATGGTGTCGATAATTATCGGTCCATCTGTGTGTAATGAATAGACCGAGTCATAATCTCTCTCTGATGGCTTTAGGACACAGCAGGGTCCTCTAAAAGAGACTAGACTCTATTGATCCTCAACGTAAACGCTCTTTACAATGTTAATAGTCTAATTTGCTTCAATGATTTCTCCCTGTGTTTTGCTAGTCAAGGACAGGCAAATTTATACTTAACTGGAGGTCCCAGTCAACAGCCCGGGAACGAGAGACTTCCTGTATGAAAATGTAGGCCATTCCAGGGGGAAACCGATGATCGCGCTGACCATTAGTTCTTCTTTATTTGCCCTTCTACAGGCAATTATCATGAATTAATGCGGCCGAGCCCGGTTACCAGCATTAGGCCTGTCAATGAAGTGAAATTCTCTGGGCCAATAAAAGGCGCAAAACACACAAAGCTCTTAATGAGGATGAGGTGAGACATTAGTGCTGTCTCTTCTGGAACTTAATAATATATTACTTGCTGAAATACTCATTTTCAGCTTTCAACGTTCAATAAGCAGAGATGTGTGAGCATTGAACGAGCAACAAATATCATCGTTTTATATGGGAACGACTAGATAGCATTCATTTTATACATCTCCATAGTGAACCTGTTCAGCTATCAGTGCAAGACAGATAAATAAGAGAAGATACAGATGGAACTATATTCTTTCCTTAAAGGTACTGTTTCTGGCATTTTACACATAAAATGCAAAAAAGAGACAGAGAGAGAGAGAGAGAGAAAGAGGAAAGGGGCTTAAAAACCAATCAATACACTGACACTCTCCTGCTGGGTCGGTGACAGACATGATTAACCTTAAATCAACCTGTTTGCTAAATCACTGTCACTTTAAACTAATAACAAGTGTAATCAAATACATTATGCTAATATCATTTGATTTCTTTGTGCATTATGCAAATCATCCTAAACATTGTGAGTCATGACACATGACCAGGCATTAAAGAGTATAATATCTCCGTTTCCTCGTGCTAATGGGTTGATGCTAATGTGAACCTGCCGAACGACCTGCAAAATAAACACTGATTCCAGTACAGAATATGGTTTCATGCCAAACAAACTGATAAATGTACCGTATGTTCGGGGTCTGTAAGGTTTAAATGTTTTGCTCACAAAGGCTGTATTAATATGTTAATATGCAGCTGATTTTTATGATGCAAAGCTGCTTTTTCAGCATAATTAATCCAGTCTTTAGTGTCACATGATCCTTCAGAAATCATTCTAATGTGCTAATTTTTTATTTTTATTTTTTGTGAGCAATGTGATGCATTTTTCTGATGAATAGTAAGTTCGAAACAACAGAAATATTTGAAACATTATGTAATGTGCTGTCATGTTTGATAAATTTAATGCATACTTGCTAAATAAAATTATTTTTTCTAAATAATAAAAACTGTCATTAAGATTTACTGACTCCACATTTTTAAACGAAGCATGCATGAAATATTTAAGTAGTTACAATGTGCATTCTGCAAGATAAGATTTCAGTCTTTTGTATTAAAAAAAATATATATTTAACGTGTTGCTTCCAGTATCTTTGTATAAATTCTAAACTAAAAGAGGGTTTTAGTTTACAAAACATATACATCACATAATGAGAAAAACAGTTAAGTTTGATCATGCCATATCTATTCCAATCCACATCCTGATTATTATACATATCACAGAGTGGCTAATCATAGACAGTAAAAGACAAATATAGAGAGAGTGAGAGAAAGGAAAATGAGCTTCGATCTTTCCCTGAGCTCACCCATCAAGAGATTTGGAGGTTAGTGAGTTGCTGCGGCCGATCAAGACCTTGCCCTGAGTGAGTCAGGCTAAATCAATGCTAATTACACTGCCATCTGCACGCTTCTCCGTCCTGAGTCACACCTGTTCACACGAGCGCTGGCCAATCCAGCTCATGAGTCACTGAGAGTTTCAGTTTAGTCCAAACACTTCGCTTCTAAAACACTTTAAAACATCCACCACCAGGAACCTGGTCAAACGTGAGAGGCTGATCCAGCGATATAACAGCATAGTTTGTGGCGGTACGAGTTTCCAAGGCGTTCGCTCACCAATAATCAGTGTCTGTCAATGTTTTGCCCACCGAAAGTGAGCTGCCACTGCATCAGGCAGAGAAACAAATGAGGGCCATTTCTGCACCGCTGCTCTGTCTGATATGTCAATAAACTCGCAGCAGCGAGAGGAACAGCACAGATGGATTTTTCCCTCGCAGCCAGACAAACAGAGGGACACGTCTGAGTTTTCTCTTAGAGCGGAATCAGTCAGACAAAACGTGACGAGTTACGCACAACTAGCGCAAGTGATGGTGATACAGGTGAGACTTCAGTGTCAGGTGTGATCGACTGCAATCACTCAGATCTTGAAAACATGTGGAAATTGTGAGATTTTAGAATCATAAAGATCGTATAGTTCAGTTAATAGTTACATTTATGTATATATACTTCACTCTGAGTAAACATAGGACGTTACACATGCAGCAGGGATCCCATGTGTGTGCTCTGAATTTGGTATATTTATCATTGTAATTATCATGATCATAAGCAACACAATAACATGAGACAGCAAAATCTTAGAGAAAGTGAAAAGGAGACTAAAGGTGGACCATGAAATAGGTGAAACAGATGGATTTTAATGTGGCTATAGAGTATTCCCTGCAGTTTTGATATATGACTTCATCAGTAGCTTTTACCCAAGTCAGATTCTTTACAGAAGCACATGATAATGAAGACCTCATGGATGAGTCACCGCAAGTGCTTGTGTGAAGGAATTGACCTTGTAATTCCAGTAATAAGCACAATAATTGCAGAGGAATTATTACATTTATTAATATATATATATATATATATATATGTGTGTGTGTGTCTGTTTGTGTGTGTGTGTGTGACCCAGGACCACAAACCCAGTCTTTAATGTCTGTATTTTTTTTCTAAATATTGAGATGATCGCCTTTAAAGTTGTCCTTAGTCCTTAGCAATGCATATTATATCTTCATGAATTCTGATCTTTACTTAATATCCCAATGAATTTGGCCATAAAAGATAAATACTTGAAGAGATGAAGGTGAAAACAAAAACTATATTTGAAAAGTTTGACTTATGTAATAAAATAAGTGAAATAAATAAATAAGTAAATAAATAATACAGCAAAAATTCAACAAAACTAAAACAAATGAATAAATAAAATCTAAAATAAACTAAATCTAAAAAATTAACAAAAATTTTAACAGTATCTCAGTGACTGTAAAATAACACTGGTTTGGAGAACTTTGATTAACATCATAAAAAAATGCCTAAAATTAAAAAAAGCTTTTAGAAAGTTTGAAAAAAAAATGCCAGAATGGCCATCCCCAAATTTCCTAAGTTACTTGGGTCTTTAATAATACAGCTCTCAAAACATCATTTAAGCTTGTTTTAAAGTAAGTTTAAATAGCATATTGTGTGCAGTCATTCCAGGTTTCCTGATCTGTCATGTCATATCTAAACATGCAAAATTTGAATAGAATGCAAGGCTTGAGCACTCTATGACGAAGCGAGAAAAATTCAGTAGTAAATAAAGATTCCTGTTTTTCTTGAATAACTGCATTAGTTGTCAAACCTGTTCAGCTCACCTTTTCTGTCTATATCCTATGCCATACCACTTGCATGCTTGAAATGAATCCCTGTAAGCGAGAATGACTTCTGCGCTCCGTGGTGTTGGCTTTGAGCACACGTGCTCCTCTCTAGCCAAGCATTAGAACTCATAAAGTAAATCTTGCAGTAATGAAGACAGTCAGACAGCAATGAAATGGACCTAAAAACAAGGATATGTGATCTTGGGTATCTGAAAAGTTCTTTGAGAGATAGATGTGGAGAGAAGGAGAAAATAGCTAACATTTATTTATTCTTGCTGCTCTCTTCTCCAGTACGACGCCATTAGAGTCAGTGGAAGTGTCCCATCGGCAGTCATTATCAAGGCTATCAGACCGGCCCAGCTAGACTCCAACACAGATATAAATACTATCCTCCACACACACACAGTTTAATGATGGAGCCACAGCTAATGTCTCTCACCCCCTCCTGGTATCTCCTCAAGACTGGAAACTGGAAGGACAGATATGCTGTGCATGTAAATATATATGGCATACCTTGAAGTGTATGGGAAGAGATTTTGATGCATTTTGGTAGATATAGACAAGTCATATGTACTGTATTTATACAGCGCTTTCCACTTTTTGTTTTAAATAAATCATTATGTCAGTGTTTATAATATAATATATTCATGCCTAATAGTGGCAGATTAGAGCTGGGAGAATATATAGCTTACATTTTGAGATGATACAAGCAATTAAGCACATGAGATGTGTCATAAATAAATAAATATCATGTACTTATATATTTCTGCCAAATTTTTAACTTTACTAAGTAAAGATGAATTAATTTTCTATATAAAATGAAGAAATCATAATTTGGCATCTCCTGCTAGCAGTTCCTGTAACGGCACATTATGAAAGATCATTAAACATGGTATAAATTGTACATCAATTTATCGCTTTCCTATTAACATAGAAATTATACTTAAAATGTAAATTAAGTTTTCACTTAAAGATGTTAAACTTTTTTGTTAAAATGTATAAATGTAAAACAAAAGTCCTTTATATAATAGTAATATAAGACATATCATATTTTTGTAATAAAAAATAACCAACTTTTTATGAAGAACTAGCAAACAACATCCACATTTTGTGGAAAAAAAGAAGAAGAAAAAAACAGATTAAGCAGCAGAGATTCACTACAGTATATATGGTCTCACAATATATACTATATAGCAAAAATAACAGTAAATGTAACTGTATTGCAATATATACACCATCATCAAGATTTAGCTCATATACCGCCAAACCCTATGTTGACATTTTAGATCCCACTAAACCTCCAAGCTCAATGTTGCAAGTGAAAATAAATGAAAAGATGCAAAATGGTATCGGATACAAACAATATACGATAAAGAGAACAAAACATGATTGATGGGCGGCCCGATACTGTCCTGAGTTTCTGTCCTAATGCTCTGCGCTCACTGCTGATAGGTGCATATATCCATGAAGATGTTTCGACAGCGGTGCTGGGAAAAAAAACCAAGCCATCATGTGGTTTTGTTATTAATGGGTCTGTATCGTACGCTCATGGCCAAGGACACAATTTGTATCACAATGCAAATATCTGTCATTAAACGCTGACAGTTCATTTTTCCTGCTAGGGAAAGAAAAACGTTTTTGGTTTTGGTGGGCCACGGCGCTTCAACCAGACAGACTTCAAAGGCGATTTGTAGACAAATGTGTGCCGCATTCAGTTCAGTTCAGATAAAATGGCATTGAGAGGGTCGAAACTAAAGCGTTGTGCTATTAAGACATAAAATGACTTGAAAATAAAAATAATAATTTTGTAATTTTCTATATCCTACAGGACAGTTGCAAAATAATGTGCTTTTTCAGGTCTGCTAAAGAAATATAGAAATTGGTAATCATAAAAAATTCAGTTAGATTAAATATCAGCAATTTAATTGGCCGTTAAACTGCGGTTGCATTGTTTTGATTAAACAATAACTTACAGGCTTAGTTCACCCAAACATTAACATTTTGTCATTAATTCCTCACCCTAAACCCATAAGACCTTCGTTCATCTTCGGAACACAAATTAAGATATTTTTGTGGAGCCATCTGTCCCTCCATAGACAGCAATACAACTGAAATAATCCCAGATCCACAAAAAAAAAAAAAAAAAACGAAGGTGTTACGGGCTTGAAACGACATGAGGCTGAGTAATTAATGACAGAATTTTCATTTTTGGGTGAATTAACCCTTTCAACAAATACAGGTAGTTTTTTTTCAATTTAAAGGTCATTGTAAGTGTGTTTTTCACATATTAAAAGATTGTTTATAGCAAAAGCAGATAATTCCATATTTCATGTTTTAGAATAAAAACAAAAACATTGTGAAATGTGTACTGGAGGCCCGTGAGCAGAGGTTGCGTTCACAGTAATGGATGGTCTCATGAGAGCGGCAGCTTTGGCGGTTATTGATTTTCCCGTTCTTGAGTATCCATTCATTCTCCACTCACTCTTTCTTTTTTGCAACTCCGATCAGTTAATTTACATTTAAGCCAGTTGCTGCTGGAGGCAATTAACTCTACAGGTTCATTAGAGCTTGCTCTGACTTATTAATTAATCAATCTGTGTGTGTGGAGAATTAGCATGGAGTAAAACACACACTCCTTAACAGCTTTGTACTTCCTCACAAATTTAGTAGTGTGCCGCTGATCATGCAATACTAAAGCAATGAGATTCAGTAAAGTATTATCAAGAAGGTCTAGAATACCTGGAGAGAGGTCTAGAAGGTCTAGAATCCATTGGTGTTCCCGTTCAGATGCTCAGTGGGCGCAGGACTCCCTTAGAAACCCACAATATGAAATTTGCCTTCTTTGCTCATGGCCGTTCAGTTCTGGCAGCTGTTTGGAGCTTGAGCTGTAAATGATGCATCTAGTCAGTCTAGAGCCGCAGAAAAAAAAAAATACAACATGACAACAATGATTGGCTGATGACACCAGAGGAACACAGATAGTCACTAACGACTATCCTGAACAACCAGAGAAAATAAAATTACATTCAGCCCTCCAGAAATTATTCAAATATGTTGCTTGCAAAAACTTCTGAATGGCCATCAATGGAGAAAAATGCTATCTACCAGCAGTCCACACTAACAAGCCAAACTATGACCCCCCATGTATAACCTAATAGTGGTTGTTTTAAAGGCAAATGATGAGGAAAGAGAATTAGGAGAGATATAACTGCAAATGAGCCCTGAACGCTGCTCTTGGCTTGTTGGCTGGCATTGGCTCACTGGTTGGCTGCACCTCTGGGTTCAAACTTGCTGAGCTATGAACTCTCATTCAGAACTACCTCAACGTGCAAGAGTTAGGGGTCAAGAAAAGAAAACAATTAGCACTTTTATTCAGCTAGGATGCATTTAATTGATCAAAAAGGGCCATTTATAACCTTTCAAAAAAGAATAATAGCTGTTCTTTTAAACTTTTTATTCATTTGTGAATGCTGAAAAAATAACATGTATCATGGTTTCCAAAAATAATACTGGCCAGAAGTATTACTCAGAAATGTTTCTTAAACAGCAAATCAGCATATCAGAATGATTTCTGAAAGATCATGTCACACTGAAGACTGCTAAAAATTCAGATTTGATTACATTCACAATATATTCACCCAGAAAAGTTACTTTTAACTGTAACAATATTTCCCAATATTAATGTTTTTTACTATATAGTTGATCCAATAAACGCAGCCTTTGTGCGCAGAACAAACTTCTTTTAAAAATACTTAAAAAGGTGGGCAAGCCTGTAAAATGCAAAGTAGTATTTTCTAAATTTGACTCTTATTTAAGAAACGCACTCTAACAGGTTTGTGTGTGTTTTGTCAGTCAACTGAATAAAAGCAGCTAAAAGACGACTGCTGTGAACACAAAGCAATTCATTATGATTATTTATTAGACTCGTCCCCAATGATTTACGTTTGTGAATTTTTCATTCTTCCAATTTAAATTCTGCTGAAATTAGATGTTACGTATGTCATCATTATGTTCATTGGGTGTAGATGGCATTTGTGGGCGGAGCCTGTGCGCTGCTGAGAGCTTAATGATGCATAAGATTAAACTGACGCGCTCAGCTGTGGTGCCGTTCTTTCTCTCTCGCTCTCTCTCTCTCTCTCTCTCACACACAATTGCTTGTTCTTCTGTCTACTCACACCTGAACATGTGAGTGTGTGTTCCCAAAGAATTCCACGACAACAACATCATGCTTCTAAACAATCCAATAAAGGTCTAAACGTACAGCAGGTTAACCTTTTCCCAGAGCACAGGATGCATCTTTGACCGCCACATGATGGCTGCCACTGCGCTCTGTTCATTAGCGGCCTGACGCCCATCACGGCCCCTCTGCTTAGAGCCAAACCCCCCACGCTGGACTCCTCTGCTCTCAGCACAGCCCTCCCTATTCCCAGCGGACAGATCCCAGGCAAAAAACTAATTCTGCTTTTAATAATGTGTCAGGAGAAAGCGGGTAGCTCATAAATTACGTGTCTGCGCCGGTGCAGAGCCGGCCACCGGGGGAAAATCAGGCCAGGGAGGAAAAAAAAAATCAAAGCCTAGCTTTGACAAACTTTTGTGGAAGATAAATAATAACTTACACATTGGATTAGGTGTTAAGTCATGGGCGAGGGGAGCTGAGAGAGCTGCCCCTATCAGACCTGTGCAGGGTGAGGAATTTATGAGAGGAATCTGTCATTTGTTTTTGCCCTCTTCCACTGATTTTATTTGCATTTTCTCCCAGATGTGCCATAAAGCCGTCTGTTCATGACTGCCTGCTACACCTGTGCAGATGCCTGCTGTGTTTCAGTCACTTGTTCGGCCTCTGTCACTATATTAACTAACAGCTATCATAATATACATGTACTATTCTATTATTATTTAAACTATATTTCACAACCCCCTTTCTGAAATACTTTAAGGAGAAAACTATTTCTTAATTGTACTCATTTATTTATCTTCAATTATTACTATATTTATTTCTATATTTTAATATATAACTACACATAATTGCTGCTGCTTTGAATTTATTTACTTAATAATAATAATATTTTACTATTATTTGTATTATTTTTTCTAATTGATTTATATATCTTTTAATGAGTGTGTTGCATATATATATATATATATATATATATTATATGTACAGTATATATATTTATATGTATATTATTTTTACTATACTGCAATATTTGCCGAAACTACTTTTTGTTTCACCTAAAATGAAACAATATAAAAAAACTATATTTCACAAAAAAGGTTTTATATATATATATATATATATATATATAATATAGAAGTTTTTCTTTACATAACATATGTGTTTGCACTTTTTATTTTATTATGTTTATATTACAAACACAATATATAAAATATAATATACATTTTAAAAATTTGTATATATTTATTTTCTTATATTTAATTATATACATTATATATACACACACATTTTATTAAATATAGACAAGTGTTTGTATTTATATATATTTATATACACAAAAAAATATATACATAATATATACATACATAACATACATAATATATACACAAATATATAAAAACGTAATCATGATTTTATATTAAGCTTCATTTATGACCAAGTTTTTATATAATATCATACCCAAAATTTAACCCGCCAGCACTAATTCCCACGTGCCTTTCTGTGAGAAATGATACCTAAATGAAGATATAAGCCTTGATGGGTCTTAGCTGTTATCGTGTGTGTTCATGTGTATAATGGTAAGGCTATAAAAAGTGTGGTCCTGCTCTTTGGCCCGGTGTCAATATCTTCACAAACGATCAACATGTATCATAACTGCGGCCCTCTATCACGCACCGACTAAAGAACAATCTCTATTAGCTGACAGCAGGCGGCTGCCTTGATAAATGTTCCCTGACCAAACGGAAGGAATTGCGTGAAATAAAGAGGCATGTTCCAACAAGTCGTGTCAAAATGGTATTGATTCAATCATCTCCAGAAATACACACTCTTGGGCAGCGTAGCGTGTAGCAGATCTGATATGCTCCACAGAGGTGGGCGACAGTGATTGTAAACTCTGATGCTTGTTTCCACACTTTCCTTCATTGAGCTTTCAGGTGATGAAACACACGAGACGCTGACTGATTTTCCCAGCACTTCTCTCTAAGATGTTATTCTTACGGCGTGCCAAAGATGCCATTCTATCTGCATCTGAAAGACGTCCCATTATGAAACAGGTGGGTGAGGTGGCGTAGAGCAGTGTATAGCTGTTTGTCCGATACGCGACGCACGGGAGGTAAGTAACAGCGGTGTTCAATCATTCAGACACTGCTGGAGCCCCTGCAGCTGACCACGGAAGTGGAAATGTTTACATTAACTGAGCATGCCCAGCGTGCTCCTGCTGCATGTGCAAAAAGCTAATGAGAAGAAAAATACAAGCTCACAAACAACATTAGCGGCTGCAGTGATGTTTGGCATAGATGAAGGGAACACAGGACCTTCCAAAACCTAAAATATCTTCTGCCAAGACATTATCTGTTAAGTTTACAGACATTTCCTCCAAGCCTAAATACAACACTTTGCAATGCATAATTTAAAATACAGGTAAAACACCTGCCAAAAAACTCAGTAAGGAAAATAACCTTTTTTATGTATAAGGTTTTTTTATGCACTAGCATGTAAAGAGTGTAGTAAGATATACAGGGAGCATTTCAAGTAGTCATGCAACGTTGTGTCAATAAATATTACTTCTTTGCAAGTTGCGATAGTGTGCTGGAATTGCTGGCTTGTTAAAACGATCCACCTGGTTGGTCTTATTATCCTACGCACCTATTATTTGCAGGTGTGCGATGGAGTTTGTTCACAAAGTAATCATGCACTAAAATTAAACATTTCTTCTTCTTTTTTTTACCAAATTAAAGCTTCATTTAGCAAAAAAATAAAAATACAGAAATTGAAAATACATTTTCTGTAACTAAATTTGGGTACCGGTACTGTTTATGCTGTTCAAGGTGCTGTGTTCTCAGGTGATAAATTCAGCACATTCTTTGGCAACTTGGCCTCTCAATATTTCACTAATAATAATAATAATTATGCTGACATTTGTACTTGTAGCTTATTCACATTGTGTGCAAAAAAAATGGACGAAACTTGACAGTGAGTAAGTCAGTGTTTCAGTTAATGATTTCGGCTGTCCAAAACTAGCAGACTGGAAATTCAGTGTTTCCTTCTTTTGGCCAAATTGCATGTACATATACTGTATGTGCAAGGACATCTGAATGCATTGCAACAAGCTCATTTTATTGAATTAGAAATGCTATTAATAGCATTCAGGTGCAGTCAAAACTGCACAGAATTTTGTAAAGGAAAAAAGATCAATTGAATCACAGATTCCTATTGGAATAACTGGATTTCATAAAAAAAAAAATAAAATTGCACAGAGCATCTGTAAACATGATTTTACTTATTTTAGAATTTGCTGTAAGCTAAGTGCAACATATCTGCCTATGCATAATATTCAAGAACTGTCTCTTTTGAAGTAACACTTTAGTTAGAATGATGACTAAATAGATAGCCAAGGAGTTCAAGGGAGGTTTTGGAACAGAGATAGAAAGAGAGACAGAGACAGAGTACGAGAGAGAGGTAATCCTTGTTTCTGACCTTGACTCTGTGGTCTGGTAGACGATGAGAGGGTAATACCTCATCATATCCAGGGCAACTTTAGATGCAGTCGGGAAAACCTCATAAAACAAAAGTATAACAGGTTAAATAAAGCATCAATAAACCACCCACACAAACAAACAGTCATCCACTGTGAGTCTGACCTCCAGTACCAGAGGGTTAATTCAGTTTTCAGTCACTCTGGTAACACCAGATCCTCATGCATACATCATGCACACATTGCAGAGATGAAGCTGCTGGTAACAAGATGCACCACAATTCCTAGCTAAAAAAATGACTAAATTATTTACTTTATTATTTACTAAAAATATAGGCTCCAAATGAAACTATTGCTTCATTAGAAAATCCACAGGCATTTACAATTTAACTGAAATATAATCATCAAATAACATTAGTCATATTTCTATGCACTTAAGCACACTTTTATTTATTCATTAACATTAAACACAAGTGGCTCAGTTGTTGGCTCTTTAACATCAACCAGAATTACCCAAAACATTCCCTACAACACTCCATAACCAATTTCCTAGCGATTTCTGTTCATAAATTCAGCCTATATTCTCATTTTGCAAAAGAGCTGGCCAAAATTGCATTGTATCCCGCTTGTAAACCAGCTAGAATTTGCTGCTTATAGTCACATTCTTCCTGGAATTGCTGTTGTTGCATGAGTCCTTGGAATTGTGATTCCACAGCACATATTAAAGAATCTTCATAAATGTAAAGCTCGGGAAGCCTGGCATTCACAGACAGCAGCGATCAGTCACACGGGCCAGAAGAGACAGAGTTAGTTGGTCACGCAGGAAAAGAATTGGAGGTAAATATATGCCGCTGCTCTCCACAGCAAGGACAAAGACAATGAAGATGGCTACACCTGCCAAAGACCAACCAACTGAGACATTTAACACACACCGACACCAGCCTGCCTTCTCCTACCACACACTATGCTGACTTCAACTGGTTAAAGATGTAAATAGCGGCATAATTGGCTAATTGCATTGCAGCATCAATATCGGTAGCAGAAGTTAAGATAAATTGCTAAATTGACCTCAGCCCGAGGTCTGTGGGCCTTGTGCAGTTTTAATAATGCTTAGAATCACATAGATAGAGCAGAGCAGAGCAGAGCAATAGAACAATTAAATGATGACTGGACTGAAAGATAGATGGATGGACAGATTGACGATGGATGGATGAATGGACGGAAATCCCTATCATCTCTGTAACTCTGCTCCAAGGGTCACTGAGCCTGTACAGCAGTCTTACGCCCATTTAACCTTTGCAGATGTCGGACCTGGAGCCCACTGCTTAATAAAGCATATCATGTGAGAGATTTCCTGCTTGCTCAGCCAGTTCATATCTGAATGCCACGTTCTGTCAGATTTGGCACAGGTGCAGGTGCAAATTCTGTCTCAGGTCACAGAACAAGGCGCAAAAAAACATCCAAGTGTGCCATGTAGATTCTACCCGAGATTCAAACGAGAAGCATGCCAATTTTCTTATCAAACAGAAAATTACACAGGAATGTTTGAAAAGGCTTTCTAGTCAGACCTAATCTTTGAGTCAATAACAAGTGTTCCCACTCTGAGTAATTAATAGGAACGTCAGGGACATTTTATTAATTGTATCTTGTATAACATCAATTTAGCTCAGATTGCCTTTCTGACAAGCCATTTTAATTAAAAATATCAAGACTAACATTGAAGAAGTACTGCAGCCGTTTTAGGAAAATATCAGATAATACTGCCATCTGGCACTTAAAGCGTCTCTTGTTTCAGGACTAATTAGAAGCAATGCCGTGAAGTCAGTAACAGACTCAGAATAATGGCAGAGAGCTGAAGCCAGGCTGAGATTTTAGGCCTGATGGTTTTCTTAATGATTAAAAATATAGACGTGCACATCTCTGCACACCTGTACATTTGAATTTCTTTAGCTCTAGGATGCATTAATCAGCTACATAAGAACTCCAACATGGTTGCAGATATTTCTATAAAAATAAAGTTCTGCCACATGTTGAATAAAGATATAAAAAATAAAGTAAAATAATAAAGTTAACTGGATGCAAATGCAATACACGAGCACATACTTTCCCTCCACCAGGACTTGTAGTGCATAGTGCTGACTACGTCCAAGATAGGATAAACGTTACAAGAGCCCTTATGAAATGATATTAAGAAGTTCAGCAGATAGTGAGCAAGAACAGCGTGTAAACTGCGAGTGTGTGCGCTTGTTGACTCCGTTGCTGGCTTGTGTCTCCAGTCACTTTCCTCGGTAACTATGAGTCATGCTTTGTTTCACCTGACGTGTAATTATTTTTTCCATTAAACACAGAGTCATATTTCAGTTTGTCTGTAAAATTTCAATCAGAGTGCACTAATGCACACTAGACAGGGAAACTTTAGAACAATAACAAGATGCAAGCGCAAAGAAAATATAACACGTCAATAAGGAGAGAGAACGCGTACACGAAAAAAAATCATTTGCAATCTGAGGGTGATGTATACGTTAAAGTGTCAGCAACTGATGAAAAAAAATTAATAGCTTTCTGCCAAGAGAGAAACATTGTTTGATGGATATGTGCTCATTTGCATATTTTTCTTTACACTTGGAGTGGCGCCTGAGTGATATTTAAATCTTCACCTTGACTACATAATGAGGGGCGGAGCTTTGCTCTACACAAGCTTTTATGATTGACCTGCGTGTCAACATGCTGTGAACATCTACTGTACAGTGACAAGAGCTGTGTATGCAACGGATGTTTGCGCCCAGTCCACTGATCAGAATGACAGTATTGCAGCATCTCCTGAGTAATGAATTATAAAAAATAAGAAAAAGTTCTAAAAGCAAGATCTAACAAGATCACGGTGGGTAATGAACTTCATTGTCATAATGGCTAAAACTTCAAAAAGGAAAAATCTCTCATTATTTACTCACCCTCTTCTAAAAGACCAAAAATTATAATAACAAACTAGGCTATACGTAATGTAATATAACACAAAAGTTTACGTTTTCTGTAAATTCTAAGTTTCATTGCAATTCTGGTTGTATTTCACTTTTGAAACAGAAAAATAAAATAGAAAAGTGCATGCAATTGTTTTATACCACTATTTTTTGTCAACGCTCTTTAATTGCAAGTTTATATTTCTTAATTCTAAATTTGCAATTATAAGAGCAAGTTAATTGAGAATTAACATCAAAATTGTAATCTCTCAACTACTTGCCTTTTATGTTTTTATCCCATGGCGGAAACCAGCTTCATGTTGTCCTAAGCCCATTTTTCTCTGAACACAGAAGACTACTTTCCAAAGAATCTATATGATAGCTTTGTGTGAGTTACAGATTGAAATTTAATAGAATAAGAAGCTCCTCAAAGTCTAAGAATTGACGATCACTAGTACTGATTGATCTTTAGAACTTATCAAAAACTAATGACTGACTTTCTTGATAGAGTTGACTGAAGACTGCACAGTCCCGAAGCCTTGAATATAGAGATCACTCCATTTCTCAGGCCCTTTTCCCTCACTGTAGTAATGGGCAGTTGAGGGGATCTGATGCGTGACATTTCAAGCGTTCAGTCTAGAGGTAAGTGACAGAGAAATGATCACGCCTCAGAGTTAATCTAAAGTCCTGATACCTGCACAGCTGAGTTCATGTACGCTCTCACAGATGCACTCTGTTATAGAGAGACTCCGCTGCGGGCTGTCACTGATTTCTATCAAGAGCTGTCAGATAATTACATGACCGAGAGAACCTGAGCACTGCTGTGGTCCATCAACTCAGAGGAGATCTTACAAAAAAATAATAATAATTCAACGCACACCTTAGGTGTCTTAAACCACAGGCCAGTTTATAAATGTTATTTCATTTCTGAAACTGAACTCCTGTCAGTTTATTGCAGATTTCAATAAATGTAAAATTAAATCCTCAACAAACCATCCATTTACAAAGTGATCTACTATTTTAGTTTAGTTTAGTTTTTCTTTCACTTTTTTCGCTTTTTGGATCTTAACAGCTTCTGGTCAGATACTACTGTATGTGCTTCATCAATAGGGACAAAAATTAGTCTTGAAATAATCTCCTGGGGCCAGTTGCATTAACTTAGACACCATGACTTAAGAACTAGTTTTACCAACTAGGAGTTGCTAAGAGGTAACCAGCCTTACTTTTGTAATACAAATAAGACCAATCTACCTTTTCATAAATGCATTTTAATTGAATTGAAAGTTATTACCAGTCTTGAGGGGGAAAAGAAAATAGATGACTAACTTTTTAAGACAGGTCTAAAGAGTGTATGCAGCCGGACCCTGTATTTAGATGGGTTTTGAATCACATGACAAAACTATTTACTGGTGAACTATAACTTTAAATAGTGGCTACAATAATTTGCATATTGCAAGGCCTAAATATGATGGAGCTCAACATTACCTTTAATTAAAGAACAATTTTATTATTTATTATTATTTATTTTTTTTTAGTTATGATAAACATGTTTATGGCCAATTTAAGGTTAAATTGTTTGAAAGTTTAAATTTGAGAAATATTGCTTATAAAATTGTAGTAAAAATACTGAAAATTAATTATAATTATATATATGTGTATATATATATATATATATATTAATAATAATAATAATAATATTGTGACCTAAGCATGCACAATTAATTCAACTTGATAAATACAAAAAAAATTGTTAAAAAAGAATAAAAACATTAATCAATACTAATAGTAGTAATAATAGTAATATATAAATTGTGCTAAATTACCACTGTTCAATGCTCTAGCAAGCCTGGCTTCTGTGGCCTTCAAAGGAGAGCCACAACCTATCAAAGGCCAACAAATCATGCTGTAATCACCCTTTCTGTGCTGGATCACCCATGCATACCCAACGCCCCATTCCAGTGAGGCCTGGGTGACCCCACACTGCTGCTGACCCCATCTGTACAGCACCTCCTTCTGTCTTAGCTGCCCTCCCAACGCCCGTGAGTTGTCCTCTATTGCTCAGAAGACATCTTTAAAGACATTTTTTACAACACAACTACTATGAAAAAAAGCCATTGTCTTTTAGATTTTATTTTTCTTAAGAACGCAGCTGAATTACATATTTTCATATTCATATACTGTACTGTGAGTTTTGCACACTTTTAATGCAATTGTTTAAACTTTGCCAAACATGCAAAATAAGTTGTAACAACTATAACATTAGCAATACATTTATCTTTCTTTGCTTTTATCAGTTTAGCTATTTCAAGTTCTTCCAAGACCTTAAGCCCCTGAAGCGAAACTAACAAAGGAAGATAAATTTCTCCATTTTCCTGTCAAGCCATCACTCTCTAAGGTGCCTTGCACAAAAAGAGACGGTAAAGGTGCCACAGCTGTAGTCAGGTCACTCGAAGGGTTGCTGAAGTGATTGAGAATGTGTTTATGTGCTCAAGGCCACACAATACAGAAGAGTACAGTTCCAAACACAAGGTCACAAACACGCACACAGCTCTCTCAGGCACTACAACAAGGACGACTCTATATTGATTATGACATATCAACAGTATGTGCTTAGAATGCTTAGATAGATCATCAAGATGGATGGGTGCGGACGGCTCTGATACAGAGTGAGTTTTTGATAAGTTCACTGCAGAAGTGACTCATGATGGGGAGGTATGGTCAGTTGAGCAGTCAGAGATCTAATGGGCTGCTCACACTAAAACAAACCTCTTTATCTGGTTCTCATGAGGTTTATTTCCTCCTTGCATGAGAGTTCACTTTATTTGTGATGTTTGGACAGCTCATTAGCGGTGGCAGAGATTATAAAACAGGATAGGAGCCACTACTGTGCACACAAACGCTGACTCTGCTGTCGCACTGGAATAGCTCAGTCCATAATAAATGAAACCCTTATATGCCGCTATGGTATTCATTTATTTATTTATTTATTCCATGTACTGTGAGGAATATTTCCATAGTGCGTTTAATGGGTTGTCAACTCCACAGTATGCATACTTACATGAAGTTTAAGTTATGTCAATGGAGCAGCTAGTAAGATTAGTGGATTTATTCGTGGAGGCTTAATACTGATGAAAACAACCAATAACAAGGATACGTTTTAGTCTAATCCTCTGGATAATTAATGACTCACTATAATTTCAGCAAAAAACATGCAGCACCCAACGTTATAAACATACATGGATGGAGAGCCACATACCAGCTAACATTTACTCACCTATGTGAAAATTAACTAGTTAAATAGTTCTGTTGTTCAGTCTCAGTTGTTTTGGGATCCGATATTAATTTGTATTTCAAACTAAACCGCTACTAAGTTTTATTTACCTGTTGTAGCAGGTGCGATGACGCTCAAATGGATGCTGGAAGCTGATTGGTTGGAATAGTTACATCTGACAGTGATTGGTTACATATGCGGAAGAACACAGATGTGATCTTTTTTATTATTAATACTCAAAAATAATAAACAGTAACAAATAACAACAACAACAACGAGAAACCAAATAAAAAGGGGAAAATTAAATAGGGCTTTATTACAAAATGGAAACAGTTTTGAGGAGTCACTAAAGACAGGGAAAGAACTGCAAACAAATAAGGTTTCTATAATCGTTCTTAGACTATTTAATCAATGTGTGAGAGAGAGAGACATCGGGATACCTAGATCTGAAGCAAACATATCTAAAAAATGCTGGGGTTTGTCCCTTAAATACCTCTAATGATTCCACAGTCATACTGTTGTGATAAATCAAGTTATTACACATAATGTTCTTGCATAAATAATACTGATTAATTAGCCAGTCAGACCAACTGAGGATGAAGGGTGTAGAATAGATCACTGTCAGAAGCCCTGAACAAATCATTTACACTGCTATGATTTTAATTAACTAACTAGAAACCTCTCCACGTCAAGAGGAAATTAAAAGGAATTATGATCTAGGGGTCTAATTGTGCTCTCAGGTTCACAAATCTTATGAGAAATGCTTGGATTTCTAAGCATTTATCAGTGTCATCAATATGTTTGGATTCTATTTGATGAAATAATGCAGCTTGAAGGATTTAAAGAAATAGACCACTTTCTGCTATTCTGTGAGAAACTGATACTTTTATTTCAGTGTTATCATTCATTATTAATTATGTTTGGAAACTAAATTAAATAAAAATATTTTTATTATTATTTTACTATATTTTATTTTATTTAAAAAGTGTATTTTTACTATAATGGGCTGGACTGCATATTTACTTCACAGGTGAAGTGCCATCAAGTGGCCATGGATAATTTCAATCTGTTTTTTGTCAACATAGACTATTCCGGATTCTCTTTGCATTTGTGTTTATTATGGCATTCGGTGAAAGTGCCTTACAAGATTATTATAAGATTATAGAACATTAATAAAAATTGCAGTGCAATCATCTTGCATGCAAGTTGTGCAGTCTTAAAGAACCGCTTTAACAGAAATGAAAATTAGGCTCCCTTCAAAAAAATGGAGCAACGATAGAGATTTTCATCTCAATGCCACAGAAGATAAGACATCATCATACCAAAGCCATTAGCTCTCCACATACAGGTTAGAATGATCATCATGATCATACAGAGCTACAGTATGGCATAAAAAACAAATAAAGCACCTAGCTCTCTGGAAAATGAAAGTCACACTTGAGTTGAGTAGGTTAATTAAACCTTTCTAATGAGGCTACTAAAGCAGGATCTAATGTAGCTTCTCGGCAATGCTCGTGGGGAATTGCGGTGCTTGGGTTTAATAGCAGCGGCTATGTTTTGCCCTGCCGAGGCTGTCCGTGGTAATGGAGCCCGTACATGGCACATAAAAGCCATTGTCTTTGTTCTTTATGGACTATCCGTGTCTTCTGCTCAACATTCATCCATTACGCACAAAAGAAGGAGGGCTGTCCTGCACTGCCTTATAAATCTCAATAACGAACGACACCCAAATGTCCACAGTCTCAAAAAGGTTTAATTACGGTGACTCTTAGAATCCCTCCTCATATTCAACTTGATTACAGTACAATTGATACCCAGGTAATTGATAATGCCTGGGTGAATAATGTTGTCAATTTTCTCCCTAAATCCCATTTTGGTAGCCATCTGGGCCACGTAAACAGCTCCTGAGGGAGGAGAGCTATTAGACAATAATTACTCAGAAGTCATTTATTCTTGAGGAGTGTTTAGCGTTTATCTGTTTTACAATTAAAATGGAAAACAGGCCTCTCTGCACACTTATTCTCAATATACAGAGTGTTCCACCTCCTCTGACAGCACTTGAACTCTTGACACACTCTCATTGTCTCTGGATAAGAGGATCTGGGACGGCTTGCGTTCATGGTGCTATGTTACTATGCGAACAGCAGCCAGCGCCAGCTAATAAAGTAGTGATTATTAAAATGGCAAACATACTAAAGTGACTACTTTGTTGGACGATTAGGTAATTACCAAAGTAGTTGGATGAGTTCCCAAGGATATGCACCTTTGCCTTGATTTCGTTAAAACAGCAAAGTCCACACTGAGGTTGGCTGAGCATGGTAATTAAGAATGTTTATGACTTCTGGGCACTTCTGTGCAAACTGCCCATTTATTCATTCAACCTTACCTTTTGCTGACTAGCAAAAAAAGAAAATCATAATTTTCTCACTTTGAATATATAGATATTAAAGGGGAGAGATTATTTAATTATTATGTGCAGGTATAACGACTGATTATTTTCTGATTTATGTGGGTTTCATTTCTGCACGCCTTTGCATTTAAAGTGGCGCAAATCAGGTGGGATCATATGTGAAACTAGATTTTTACATGTTATGACGAGACTCTTATTCCTTTTGCAGACCAAAGATCCTTTGGAGAAATATATGGAAATTTATACAGGGTAAAAAGGGTATTTTTGGTTACAGTTCATTTTGATAGTCCACTTTAGACACTCTACTAACTATAAGTAACTACATGTCAACTAATTCTCATTCATTCCTGATGTCTACTAATGTTACAGATCTTCCAGGTTCTAGCCCTAGCGCTAACTCTCCCCAGAATTCTAATCAGCATCACCTGCACCTCATCATCACCGCAGTAACCAGCCCTATATAACCACACACCACCCCTCAGTCAGTGTCCGGGCTTGTTTCTACGAAGTGGACTCAATCCTATACCACTTGAATTGTGACTACTGAAATATTTACCCTGTATGTACCTCCTTGTTCTCCATCATTCCAGTTTGTTCCTGTGTTCTTAGGAAGTCCCAGTGTTTGTGGTGTGTGGCTGTCTATCAGCTCCATAATGTCTCCAATTCTCCTGGTGTCTGCCTTTCTCCGACGATCCTGCAAAAGATAAAGAGATTTCCATTACTCTGCCTTTACAAACTAAAATCTGCCTCTTGGATACTTACCTCTCAAGAGCGATCTTCTCTGTTCATACTCTGCTGTGCAAAATAAACAACTTGTTATCCTCACTTACCTCCTGTGTAGAGTCTGCTTCCGTAACAACTAACGCTCAGAGTAGAGTGTAAGAGTAAGTTTAGGGTTAGTAGAATAAGTTGATATATACTTGCAAAGCTTCTCACTGTAAGTGTGTTGTGGACCCTTCAAAATAGTGGCAGTGGACAGTGGAATATCAAATGAAAGTCTTACAGTTTTATGTAAGTATATATATATATATATATATATATATATATATACACACGCACACTTTTTTTTATTAAAATAAAATATGGAGCAATTTATGTAAGAAGCAAAAAAATAACATTATTGAAGATCTTAAGCAGCAATTTAATGTAGTTAAATGTTGTTTAAGTTTAGTTGAATATTAATGTAGACCTTTAACATATGTATACCGTATTAATGAATTTACATTTTTTATGCATTTATATATATATATCTCAAAAATTGTGTTCCAGTCAGAATAGAAGTGAGCTTTAGAGTTTTAGACAAACGGCTAAGTTAATTCATGTGACGCAGGCCCTGATCTTTCTTCTCTCATCTGACATGCCTCCACTCACTGCAGGAGTGTGTCCTTTCCTTAGTTTCCCTTCATGATCACACACACTGCCCCTCTCACGGCGGGGTTAACAGCCATCAGGAGGAGTAACATACGCCGCATAATGCCTGACTTAGAAAAGGAAAACACCAGTCAGCCAAAACCGCCAAGACCACCTCGCTTCCTTTCATCTAGAGCAGCATATTTTAATTCCTCACTGTGTTAAAGATTTAATCCTCATTTGCCCGAGGCCCTCTGGGCACGAATCACTGACATTTGGAATAATTGTTGTTGCAGGGTAATCTCACGAGGGGGCACAGAGGCAGAGAGAGGATCTGCGGAAAGGACTATGTCAGCTTTTATTTATTTGCACAGGAATCGCCAGAGGCATCTCCTCCTCATCACAATTTTTGAAGCTGGCCCTGAGAGAGAAGGAGAGAGAGACTGCAAAAGAAAGAACTCAAACTTACCACGGTTTGCTAAACAAATGGTCATGTAAGTATGACGACTCAATGCAACACTAGCAAATTTTCTCCTGCTCCTCTAATACAACGTTTACTATACACTAAACTTTTAACACAGATCAGAAACTTGTGTCCCACTAATGTACAATTACTTTTTTCAGTTAAAATGTAATGCACATTTAATTTAATCACTTGCTCTACCAAAAACATCACAATACTTCATACACAGTAAATAAAATTGTTGTGAAAGGTACATTGTTACACCAGTAGGTGTAGTCATGTAGTCATTTATTCAACTGAATTGTTCAAAAACACTGATTCATTTGGAATTGAAAAGTGATTGATTGAATCTTTTACTCAACTAATTTGTTAAAGATGTTGATTCACTCAGAAAATAAACAAATGACTGTCTTAAGTCAATGAATTATTTGCTCGTTTGATTCTTTAAATATTTACTGAACAGTACTAGCGCAATTTTCAGGAGACTATAATATATACAATGCGATTCATAAGTTTGGATGTTTCTGACAAAAATTTCTAATGCTCATAAAGGCTGAATTTATTTGATTAAAAAAATACCATACAAACAGTAAAATAGTTTAATATATATATATATATATATATATATATATATATATATATATATATATTTTCCTGTGAAACAAATGAGAATTACTCCAGTTGTCAGTGTCACATCATCCTCCAGAAATCATTTTAATATGCTAATTTGCTGCTCAAGAAAGTTCTTAATTTATTATTATTATAAATGTTGAAAACAGTGTTTTGTTAAATTTTTTGTTGGAAACGTAAGGTCATAAAACACCTTCATTGTCTTACGATATGCATTTGTTTTGACCTTATTTGCTTAATGACTCCCAAACGATTCTCTCAAAGAATAATTTCTCCAAACCCCTCCTTTGTGTAACACTAATCCGCTGTGATTGGTCGATTTCATTTCCTTTTTGGTGACTGCAGTGCTGCTTTGTTTACAGCATTTACCAGGAAACAGCTATTTTACCGCTATTTGCAAATTTGCATTTTCAAATGCAACTTTTTTTTAAAAACAACTTATATCAGTGATTCAGAGTCGACTCTTACTTTCAAGAGAGAATAACTTTAAACACTGTGCATTTTCAGAGTTTTGCAGGATGTTTGCATTCACTGTGTTACACTGCAATGACTACATGAAAGATCATATTCCAAAATCCATAATAGGGAGGGATCCTTCATAAATTGTAAAGAGGGTGTAAGCAAACTCTGCACAAGTGAGTTAAACCAAGTGTGCAACAACTTCCAAAAGTATTGAGCATGTGTGTACCAGAAACAGCTGAGGTATTAGTGATGCCCAGGGCCTCCTCAAGAATGTGTAATCCTCCCGGGTCTGTTCTCCTCAGCATTGAAGCGCTCTGTCCCATTGTCTACCACTCTCAAAGGGAAAAGAGGGAGGAAGCTTTGGATCGGGGAGCCACACAGTCCTTTCTGCTGGCCCTCTTTCTGAAAACACCCCAAGCTTTTGTCCAAATATTACAATAACACTTTTTTTGATCTATTGTGCCTTCTGTTGACTGTGCCTGCTGATCAAACGGACTGGACATGGAAAGGAAGTGACCCTCCAAAGCAAATGAAAAAGCAAAAACCCCTTTTCTTCTTGTTTGTAAATCGCCTCACACTGAGGGGTGCGAGTTTAAATGTTAAATTAAACCTAAGAAGCGAGAGCACAGCCAGCCCCCTGAGAAACAATAGATGACACGACGAGAGATGAGAGGAGGAAATATTACAAGCATCCAGAAGAAACAAAGAAAGAAGACGGTCGTTTCGTGATCAGTTTTTCATTCCTCTATCTGCCCCCTAAGCAGATGCTGAAGCAGATGGCGGAAAATGAGCTGAAAGTTTATGAGGAGGAGGTGAGAGATTGCAGGAGGGCAGCTGGGAAGGTGAATCAGAGAAAACCCAAAGAATCAGGGCAGGATGTCAACATCCTCACAGTGTTCAGAGGAAATTATGCCATCTCCAGCTACACTGTTCACTTTAAGCCGCTACATGTAGATTTCTAATGACAAGACCTTATTTGATTATAAAAAAAAAATAATAATAATTATAACAACATCTAAAAGACATAGCTTTAATATGCAAGGCCTTTTCAATAAATAAAAAAAATAATAAAAACCTACGATATTTATGTATTTTAATATAACTGTATATTACATTATATATTACATATTTTATTAATTTGCCTTTTGTCTTAAAATGATTCAATTTATTAAAAAAATTATTTAATTTGGGGGCAGTTATAAATAAAACGTGTCATATTTCCCGCAATATTACTGTCTTCCTCATGATCTGTGAAATACAGATTATAATTATTACAGATATAAAAAAAAAACTATTGAAATCAAAGTTGAAAAATTTCAATATTGGAATTTCAATATTGAAAAATATATAAAATATACATTAATGCATAATGGGCCAAATATCTTACCAGAGAACCAGCTTCACCATTTTATTCAATAACTTTTTTTTATTTTTAAATTACATAATTTCTGCATTATTTATCTATTTATTATGATTATTTTAAACTAACTTTCTTATTTAAAAAAAAAAACAAACAGTTAGATATAACAGTAAAATAGACGTATCATTTTAGATTAGATTTAAAACCTTATTTTTGTCTTCAGAGAACACTTGGTTTGATATTTTATTGTCTGATGCAGTGGCACTCAACTATTTCACAGAGCGGTTTGAGTTTTGGTGTTAATGCTCTTTTCCTTCCTTGCGGAGACACGGGGATCACATGCAATTGCATTAAAAGATGCGATTCCAGCTGCCTGAGAGATGGATGTGATTCAGGCAGAGCCATCAAACCTCCTCTATCCTCAAACAGCAAAACAGCATCTCTCTCCAGAGGGGCCGCAATCCCTGTTTTTACATTTCACCATCATTTCTGCCCATGAGGAATATGTATGTGGAATGAAATATTCAACCCTATTGTCTGATTTATTTGCTACATTATCCGGCTGTATCACCTCGGCAGTTTAAAGGATCGCTCCTCACCGTTCAGGACCTGCCCGCTGGGGGTCCGACAGCCTATCTGCTTCCTCCCGCATAAACAGAGCCCGTTTGTCTGAGCACTTCAATATGTTCTACTTGAAGGTTTTCAGCATGCAGAATTTCTAAGTAGAGACTGAGCAGACAAACCTTGGGGGAATA
Organism: Enteromius unitaeniatus; assembly: GCA_032359435.1. NCBI lineage: Eukaryota > Metazoa > Chordata > Actinopteri > Cypriniformes > Cyprinidae > Enteromius > Enteromius unitaeniatus. Next base: position 17,055,533 of record JAUMHI010000053.1, on the reverse strand, counting down.
AGGTGGTGGGGCTCTGAAATGATGAATTTGCACGCAGTCCCTTCTTGAAATGGGTGAACAAAATGTTATTAATTTTCAAACTGATGGCAGGGCCGGGTGTAACACTATCCCGGACTGTAAGTAATATTCCTGTCAGGAGAAGGTGAGTGACAGTGGCTGTTTCTCTAAAGCATGTGTCAGTAGTGTTCAGAACGAAGATGCATTTGCAAGACTAACCTTAACTCAACCCGTGCACTAACTAACCACTGAGATAAAGGTTATAGCTGTTCTTACTGATCATACGTTTTTCATAAATTTATAAAGATGTGAAAATAATTCAATGACATCAATGATAGTAATTTTAAAGTTTAAATATTATGTTTTTATAATTAAATTTATGATAAGAGTAAACAAATGTAAAATATCTATAAACATTAAAAATGGGTAAATCATGCTAAATATATTTGAATGAATACTTTTTAATTGTTTATTATTATAAAATACATAAAAAAATTATGACAAATATAAAATAGGTTTATTTTTTATTATTTTTTATTTTTTTATTATACTTAAATTACAATACAATATATAATTGTTCAAATTATCTTATAAAATATGATTACATTGTTAATAATATATTAAAAGTAGTGCTGGGCAATGATTAATCACAATTAATTGCAACCAAAAAAGTTTCTATGTACAAAATATATGTATGTGTGTACTGTGTATATTTGTTATGAATATATAAATACACACACACTGTATATTTATAAATACAGTAATACATTCTATGAATAAAAGTATGTGCATGTAAATATTTTCAAAATATATACAGAATGTGTGTTTCTTTATATATACACAAAATAAACATACACTGTACACACACACACACACACACACACATAAACACATATACATATATATATATATATATATATATATTTTTTTTTTTTTTTTTTTTTTATATATATATTTTAGCTTTTATTTTTTAGATATAATAAAACCAATCATAATTATAAAATACAGAAAATTTTATTGTATAACGAAATAGAAAATACAAACTAATTATGTACATTATGATATAGTAATATTGATATTTTATAATAAAATATCTATATAATAAAATATTACATATTTATAAAAATATGTATAATTGTATGTATACAGTATTATTTTTTATTTTCAATTACAGTAGTCATTGATTTATAATATTTATATACAGTGAGGTTAATAAGTATTTGATCTCTCCTCGTGCGGTATCAATGATGATAAGAATGGTGAAGAATCAGCCTAGAACTACACGGGAGGAGCTCGTCAATGGCGTGAAGAGAACTGGGACCATTGTTTCCAAGGCTCCTATCAGTTATACACTGAGACGTCATGGTTTAAAATCTTGCGTCGCACGGAAGGTTCCCCTGCTTAAGTCAGCCCATGTCCAGGCCCGTCTGAAGTTTGCCAGGGACCATCTGGATAATCCAGAGGAGTTATGGGAGAAAGTCCTATGGTCAGATGAGACCAAAGTAGAACTTTTTGGTCTTAACTCCATTCTCAACTCATACCTACAGTGACGCATGGGGCTGGAGGCATCAGCTCTTGGGGTGTTTTTCTGCACAGAGGACAGGACGTCTGCACTGTTTTAAGGAGAAGATGAACAGGGCCATGTATTGTGACATATTGGGCAAAAACCTCCTTCCCTCAGTCAGAGCATTAAAG
>JAUMHI010000053.1:16988544-17053323 GCA_032359435.1 Enteromius unitaeniatus | reverse complement strand
CCTCCTTCCCTCAGTCAGAGCATTAAAGATGGGTCGTGGCTGGGTCTTCCAACATGACAATGACCCAAAGCACACAGGCAGGAAAACCCAGGAGTGGCTCCGTAAGAAACACATCAAGGTTCTGGAGAGGCCTAGCCAGTCTTCAGACCTAAATCCAATAGAAAATCTTTGGAGGGAGCTGAAACTCTGTGTTCAGTGACAGCCCAGAAACCTGACAGATCTAGAGAAGATCTGTATGGAGGAGTGTGTGCAACCCTGCTGAAGAACTACAGGAACTGTTTGACCTCTGTAATAGTTAACAAAGGCTTCTGTACCAAATATTTAACATTTTTAAATCAAGTGATCAAATACTTATTTGACACAGTAGTTAAAAAATCATACAATGTGATTTCTGCATTTTTATTTTTAGATTCTGTCTTTCACAGTGGAAATGCATTTGAAAATTGTAGAACCCTCCATGATTTTTAAGTAAGAGAACTTGCAAAATCACAGGGTGATCAAATAATTATTCCTCACTGTATATAAATATATATATTTGTCATCCCTTCATGTTTAAAAGAAATAAATTAATAAATTTGCACTGCAGCAGCCACTTTTGGTGTGTTTTTAGCACTGTGTATTAAACATTAAATGCTTTTATCTCCCTGTTGTTTTCAGAATGCAGTGAGATAATCATGTCATATTTAATATGACCCAGCTTGTAAACTGATATGTGCCGGTGTGTCCTTGCAGGCCAAATAAAACACTGTTTCATCGTTGGTGCTAAATAACGGCTGCAAATTTACGGCGTGCATCCTGAACTCATCGTAAGCACAGGACGCTTCGTAAAAACACCTCGCCATAAGTTTGAGATGAGCTGAGTTACCTCCCTGACCTTGAAACAGGTGCTCAGAGACAGAGAAAAACCGACTGTCAGTTCTCAGCAGGAGATCAGGCTCAACACAAAGCAGAATAATAACAGGCAGAACCTCTAGATGTCAGACTAATGCAAAAACACCCAAAAGTTTAGCCAAAACTGCATCGTTTCACCATCATGAACCTGCATGCTGTTGTTCTGCCTCAACGCTAAACACTGCTTTGAAATCATACAGTAACTCTAAAAATCAAGTTCTTATTCACAGTTGTGAATCAATTAGTTTTTTTTTTTTACTTTAACTCGAGCATGATTTGCATTCATTCCATCTCAAACCTTCATCAAGAAAAGATACAAGAGTATGAATTTACAGCCGGTGCAAAGCAGAAGTGATGTGCACTCAGAATATTTTAATATGCTATTAAGCTGCAACTTCAATTTCATTTTATGAATATTTTCCTTGGGGGTGGCAGGCATCAGCAGAGAAAGATAGAAATTTAAAAAAGATAAATAGTGCCATTAATCCAGAGTGTTTCACTTTCATTATCCTTGAAAATGAGGAGCTATTTTTCCAACGAAACGCTCCTAATTAGCTCCTTACACTTGATCGCTAGCTACAAAACGACCATGTTCAGAAAATTTTAATTTGTAATTAAGTGGCATTCAACATAATGTAATTTATCTTTATATACAGTTGAACTGACAAGCCACAGTCTGGATGTTAGTAAAGCTTTCAGAGGACAAACTAACTAGAGTGTCTTGTCTTCTGTTGTTATAATTTACATGAATATGCATGATATACAATGGGGAAACAAATCACATATACAGTGAATAATATATTCCCTCTGGATGGACAAACTGCCCATGTCACAATATATATATATATATATATATATATAATCTTAATAGTAACATCAAAATCAAAGACTCACTGACCTATGAGCTGCAAAAGCCCATTTAATTAAATCAGATCATCTTGTTGGAGTATGTAGGACCACTTTATGTTGATTTGTTTGTTTATTTTTGTTTTATTCATTTATTTGTTTCTTTTTGGCATGTTCAGATGGGATTTGAGGAAGAAATCTTTTGGATATTTCAAGTAAATATATTAGTATTTTTTTAATAAATATACACATAGTAAAGACAATTTTCTATTTTTAATATGTCTCATGTCTATTTTATTTTGTGTTCTGTCTAAAACAGTGAAATGTACACAAATATAACCAGGTACGTTACAGTTAATTATTTAATTAAAAGTAAATTTTGTACTTGTTCAAACTTGTTACTGATGTATCATATGTATATGGGTGATTCTATAATTGCTGGTACATTTGGTGTCCCAAGTCTGTCACCGTCAAACTCTGTTACCAAGATAGAGTAACAATGCTGACAATAATTTAATTTTTCCAAAAGCTCCACTTGCTGGCATAAATTCTAAGAACATCTTATCAGTGAATGAAAGTGACATCATTTCCTGTAACTTACACAATTCTGAGAGATAGTTCCACCAATTAAAAGGCAAAATAAAACAGTTGATGCAAGATTTATGGACACACATTTTTCTAAGAAAAAAAATAAATAATTTTAAATAATTTAATGTTGTAGAGTTAAGTAACTATTTAGGGCTTAAATAAAATGAATAAAATGTTGCCAAAAGAAAAGTACTATAAAATATTTTGTTGATATATGCACATTGATGCATGATGGGAAAAACTACACTGACTAATTCAGACAAGAAGAAATCATGATTTTCAGCTATTTAAGACACTTTTTAAATAAATTATTATATTGTTATGGACTACAACGTCTTGTAATTTATAACAACTATTAAGAATGATAAATTAATAAAAATAATAAAAATAATATGTACCTGCCATTTTAGAATCACCCATATACATATATATATATATATAGGTGTGCGTTTGTGTGTGTGTGTGTGTGTGTGTACACTTAATAAAATAAAGGTACAAAAGCTGTCTCTGGGGTGGTACCTAAAGGGTCCATTTTGGAATCTTAAAGATACATTTCAGTACTATATATAATATATAGTACATCAACATTTTTTAACAAGTACAACATTTATTTTTAGCAAAATGTAGACATATATACAATTATATATTAAACACTATTTTGAAATATATAATATTATATATAATATAATAATAATAATAAAAAATAAAAAAATTATATGATACTAAAATCAATCCTTCTAAAACATATGGACATATGGAAATCATCTACTGAAGTGGCATATTTCACCTGTTTAAATGTCATAATCATAATAAAGCGCTGTAGTTCTCATTGATTCTGCTTGTATCGGTGTGGAGTGAAAGCACAGGTAGGTCACAGAACACAGCGGGTGATCAGTTCTGCCTGAATCATTCATCAGAGCAAATGTGGAGAGAAATGGAGATCATAATGAGCCTGAGTCATTTTCTCCAGCTCCCATTACTGAACTGCATTCAGATATTATTTTCCTCTGAGTCAGAAAACAAAATGACAGACGGAGTGTGTCGTGTTTTACCCTGCCATTCCTCATATTAAGACTTAACTCACACTTCACAGGGAATTTAGCGTGAAATGCCTTTATTATTGATATTCACTAAGGACGCTAAATATTCAACTTTTGGCGTGTCATTTTTGTTGCATCATTTGCACCACAGGCATGAAAGAGACACTAAATCAGGAGTCTTGTTTAGGATGCTTAGTGTTCTGCTGTTTTACTAAGTCATTAGACTTACGGTTTTCATTGTAAATTAAGCAGAGGTGATATAAAAATGAGAATTTCATTCACAACTGACAGCAAACTTGCACAATTAGTTTCATTTGAAATACTGAGATTGTTGAAGGCCTTACATACACCAACACAGACTCACGGATTACAAGTGATGTTACCGCAGGTCTGCAAATGCATCCATCTCTCTCTCCCTCTCTCTCTCTCTGCCCTCCCTCATTTTTATGGATGGATAGAACAGGAGTGTGTGTCAGGGATAATGGTTTGCGAAGAGTGAAATAGCAGAGAAAAAGGCTAATCAGCATGTGACCTCAGTTGACGGGTCGTTCATCTTCCCATCCGTCTGAATTATTTCCTCTGAAACTCTCACAAAGGGAAGCAGGACAATTTGTTTGTCTCGCAGTTGCAGTTTTTCTATAATCTGTTTCCTTTCCATTCCATCAAACTCTATTTTTTTAAGATGCAGTTACAAAGCAGCAGGGCTGATGACACATGAAACAATGGACATCTGTGAAATATAACACCTAAAACACAATCAATGACCTGAGTCCAGTAAGATACTGTCATTGGAGGACATTTAAAAGAACAGCCAGAATATTCAAGAATCAAACCAAATCATTCAGAATTATTTAAACAAACCATAAAAATAAAACTTGGACTATATATATATATATATATATATGTGTGTGTGTGTTTGTGTATATACTAATGAACTAACTTTCACTGGAAAAATGACTTGTTAAGGTCCTCTAGCAGTATTGACTAACTATTTTATTGTTTGACTCGTAAACTTGTAAAGCTGCGTTGACACAGTCACTATTGTATAAAGTGCTATGTGAATAAAGGTGACTTGATTTGATTTCATATACTGTAACACCTGGTTCATTTAATATATTTGCTTATTTATTTTTTTTTACTTCTGCCTTATTTTAAAGACGTAATTATGAACAATGAATATTATGAATAATATTTATAATATTAGCAGTTGTATTACAGATATAATGTTTGTCAACTGGAGCATTAAAGGGGTATTTCACCCACAAATGATAATTTGTGGTTTACTGACCTTTAGGCCATCGAAGATGTAGGTGACTTTTTTTTTATTCCTATATGTTTAGTTGGTAAAAAATGTTTTTTAAATGGTGATTATTAAATAAAGGCTATTATGTGTTGTAAAGTGTATTTTTAGTGATTGATAAACACCAATAAATAATTTTTAATATTTTTTAAGCTATAAAAACGTGCTAATGTAGTAAATCCTAGTTGAGGTAACATATAAAACACCTAAAGTAAACATATACATTCTAATTGACGTAACTTGCTACAGTCTCTAAATGTTTGACTAATGAAAATATATTAGGTTATAAAAGTAGTTAACTAAAGGTTGAGCCATGGAGAATTGAGAAAGTATAAAAATTTCAGACTGTTTCTTCCATAAAACTTCTGTAGTTTCAGAAAAACTTGCAATATAGTGTAGGAGTCACAATGCTTTCAAAGTCACCATGAAAAAGACTCATCCCTCTCAATATTCTGAACCTCAAATCAGTCTTTTTTGTTATTTAAGTCTTGATATCAACAGAGCAGTGGATGAAATCAGCAAACACACGCACACGCTCACAGAAACATGGACCATTTGTCAGGACACGGCGATAATGGGGTGGTGTGGGGGGCTTATTCACACTATTCACAGACAATTTGTAAAGCGATGCGTGGAAGCTGGGCCGCAGACACCAGAACAGCTGGGCTTCTGGAAGATGGATACACGTGAGCTGCGAGTGGTCCATTTCAATCTGAATGAAGACAAAAGGAACACAGACGCGGCGAGTGTGTGTCCCGTCAAAGCCATTAGGTGACGATTTCAGGCGACCCAGAGCTCTCGGCTGACTCACACACACACATTCACAAGGTTAAATAGGAGTTCATAACCCCAGGCTAATTAGCATTTTTATGTAATTTCAAGTAAATGCTCTTTTAGTCAACAGCTCTATAATTAATTTACCCTTCAGCCCTGACATGAGAAAACTGACACAGAGACACAAAGTAAACATGTTTAGGTTAAAAACTGATGGAGGGAATATCCGAAAAACTTCCAATTGCATCCTAATTACTCTTATAAAGGCTTGTTTCAGCGTTCAGTATGTGTGTGTGTGTACAGAGAGAGTCACTAATGAAAAGTTAAATAAATAATGCTCGTCAACATTAGTTCATCAAGTTAACATTTTATTAGTAAGGGAAAAAACATTCTGTATAAAGTGTGAATATATACGCACCCCTATATATTTTCCAATATAAATATAAATAATAATAAAATAAAACATTTCAAGAAGTCATTACTAGCTTTAAATTAAAAAAATGAAATGATAAAAATGCTAGAGGTTTGTGCCTTGTTCTAATTTAGACAGCTCTAAACACTGATGGGTAGGAAAGAGTTTGATTGCTTTAGTGTGCTTGGTGTATCAGGTTTAGATTTTCAACATTAATCTTATTTCTGTGTCCATGTAAAGAATTTAATGCAGATTGTTCAGGCAAGGAAAACACATGAGTGTTATAGGCAAACAGACATGAATACACACTCACATGAAGCTCTGTGTCGTCTCTGGAGGTCCCTGCTGGACAGTGATGTATTTAAGGCTCTGTGGGGTCAGATGGACTCTGTCCAGCACATCACCTGCAATCAATAGTGTTGGTAAAACAGCCTGACACACACACACAATCACATAAACAAGCTAATTCACACGGAAACTGTGTGTTTTTGGTGCATATTTGGTTACATTTTATTAAAAGTAAACAAGACTTCTATTTGAGAAGGTAATTTTTCTCAAATCTGAAACAATGCCTTGTTCAAAGAATGGCACTTATTTGAAACCAAAGTCTTTTTGTAACATTATAAATTAATTTATTGGCATTTAAGATCAATTTAACGCATCTGTGCTGAATAAAAAACTGTAAAATAATCTTATTGAAACCAAACTTCTCAACAATAGGCTCCTGTTTATTGCAGGTTAGGTTTTTTTTCTATTGGGGGATCATTACAGTAGGTGGAGCTTAAAGACATCAATTTTTCTCCTCCTTCAGGCTGGCGGGGTTGATTCCACCGCTGTGCTATTCTTGCCCTGTTTACCTGTTAATAACTCCATGTGTCCCTGGAGCCGCTGGAGCCCACCTGCAGCACGCCGAGCATGCCACGCCCTCACCCAGAGCAATGCCTGCTGGGAGCCCGCAGCAGATGTTTACCTGGCACAGGTGAGACCCTGAGATGAGACGAGAACAGCAAACAAGTGTTAAAGCATGTGCCCACACACACAGAGAGAATCCAGCTGTGCTGAGACGCCTGTCAGACCGAGCACTCAGCCGTAGACAGCACTCAACAGATTCACCACCAAACCAGCCCAGCTCCTTCACAACACACACACGTTTGTATGGAGGAAAAACATCATCATTCCGTACGTGAGCTCGCTGAGGCCTGAGACTGGCGGTAATGGGCTGTTTATGTGTTTATTTGTTTGTTTGTTTGTTTGTGTGAGTTGGGAGTGAGGGAGGAATGATGAACGAGAGCTCGTTTCCTTCGCCGGCCTCCGTGTCACAGGATGGATGAGAGCCGAGAGAGCGTTGCATCACGCCGACGGAGGGGCACTTAATTACTCATGATGGACTGATTGCGCCACTGAGTGCCGCCCTGTGGCAGCCATATTGGGCCGCCCGCTTCGGGGTTCACAGGTTAGATTCACACAACAGACTTATGGGTAATAAATGTTCAGAGTCTAATTGTAATTGATCTTGGCGGTTTAACTCTGTGATCTCAGAAAAAGAATACTTGTGTAAGTATGTTTTGTAAAATGACGAAATGCTGAAGTCAGAGCAACAGAGACAGCAGGGTTCAGCTCCAAAACTTAGTGAGCTGACTTTGTAGGAACAATTTTGAGGCATTACATGCGCACTGCTGGCATCAAAACTACTGAAAAGGTAGTCAGCAGAATCATACTGCCTTTAAAGAATACTGTAAACCTACTTTTAATTAATTTAATGGGGATATTTATAAAGTAGTTTATTCTTTATATATATATGTTCTAAAGATTGGGTTCATGAAATAATGTAAAAATATATATATATTAACAGCCTATTTTATATATGCACTTTTAGAATTAAAGGTACAAAAGCTGTCACTGGAGTGGTACCTAAAAGTTTCATATTAGTAATTAAAGTGTACATATTTGAACCCAATAGGTACAAAAGTGTACCTTTTGAAAAGTGTATGTGTATACACCCATACATACCCTTTTATTCAGCAAGGATGTGTTCATGTGATGAAACAGTACACCAATAAAAAGAAATGTTTCTGTTTTTCTTTAGCAACAAATCAACATGTAAAGGATTGTGACACCGAAGACTGGAGAAATGATACTGAAAATTCAGCTTTGCATCACCAAAATAAATTACATTTTAAAATATGTTCAAATTGAAATCACTTGTTTTAAAAAGTAATAATATTTCACAATATATGTGTTTTTGTTTACTGTATTTTTCGATCAAGTAGTAAAATAAGCACTAACTGAAATAAAAACTTAAAAACAAGCCACTAAAGAGACATTTCTCATTTTCATTTAGTTTAACTTGATGTAAAATAACAAAAACTAAAAGTTAAGTTAATAAATTATAAAAACTAGACATATGAAAAAATAATAATAATAAAAATAACAAAAATACACATACCAATTATTGAAATACAAAATCTAAAAATAAATAAATAAAATCAGTAGCTCTTATATTCTATTATACTGATATTGATATTAAAATAATACTGGTTTCTCCTAAAATCTGTTAGACAAAATAAAAATAGACACAAATTATATATATATATATATATATATTATACACAGTAAGAATTGCAATAACTTTTCGATCAGAGCAGATCTCACTGGCAGAAAGGTCTGAGATGTATGACACTTCAACAGAAGTCTACCAAAGAAGTAATGATTATTTAATTTCTTGTTATATATCTCATAACAAATATTGCTTGTCTTATAAAGAGCTCGTGTGCGCAAAAACAGGGAGAAACACATGCAGGCAAGTCCAATTATTCATTCTCTTTGTATTTATTTACCTGTCAAAGCATTATCTCTCAGTTAGAGGCGGACACTCTTCTGCTCCCCTTTCAACGAATTAATTACAAATTATTCACACAATAGTGGAATGTTTGTGTCCGGATAAATGATGAGAGTATTAGCATAACTACAGGCTCTAGAAGAGAGTGTGTCTGATGCCACGGGCCACACAAATGAGGGACGATGCCCAAGGGCCGACTTGGACAGACGGGCTGGTTCCCATATTGCACCGGGGTACAAAAAAGCTGTTTTTTGTCGCTTCAGAGCAGCGCAGCTGTGTGTGATACACACACACACACACACACACACACACAGAGGCTCTGTGGACCTGCTTTAGGGCATGCGCTGGGAAAACTGGTCTGTCACCATCTTCTAACTTCAAATCATTAGCTACTGACTATAATCAATGCCTAATAAAACGCAGAGTCGATTAATCTAACGTCTGATTTGAGATGTGCTAAGAATAGATCTGCTCGTCCGACAAGAACACTTTTTTGTTTCAGATGAGAGACAAGTTTGAGCAGCAAAGCGTGAACAGTTTAAGGACTTATAATTTTCCATTTTCCCTTGACAGCAGCAGTGAAAAGTCAGGCATAACCTCAACACTATTTATATTTAAACACTTCAGGGCACATTTAGGAATTCTTTCGAAATCTGCATATTGTATGAACCACTGCCTCTCATGTGCTGGATTTTATCTCTCCAGTGTGCTTAATATCACACAGATTAACCTGATTATCAGCCTGTGGGACACTTCAGGATGAGCAAAATAAAGCAGAGCGGGGACTGCACTGTATTAGATGTTTCTTCATTCTACTTTTTATCTAAGAGTTTATTTTTAAGACTTTTTCTGCCTTACGTGTCACAAAACAAGCACATGCATAAATATATTGTGTTGCATTGTATTATAGTCCTCGCTGCTTTGATTTTGGGTATTAAAGAGATAAAAAAAGAGAGCGAGAAGGAGGGACCAAGGGACGGAAGATCGTCATCCTGCTGTTTTTTCATCTGTGAAGAATTTCTCATTTCGTTTCCTAATTTATATTTTCAGCGTATTGCGTTTTACGACTGGCCTCTAAAAGGCATATTTCTGCGAAATCAGGTTTATGATCTAAAACGTGAGCTGAACAGCAGTAAAAGTTAAATATTGAACTTTCATTTCTCGGCGTAATTTTTGATGCTTTTCATGGGAGGCAGTAAGTTTAAATGGCCTGTGAATGTAGACAACACGCGCTGAACACACTCCTCACCTCAACAATACTGCACTTCAAACTGATTTTATGGATCAGAAATAATGATAATTCATATATAATTCTTTAAAATATTGTTGTTATTATTATCATCAATGCAGTTATTTTTTATTTACTTTTTTTACATATTAAAAAAAACGTCTTTTTAATTGTTTTTTTTTTACTTAATTTTTTTACATCGCTTAATTATACATTTTATTTCACGATTCGAACGAATGAATGCATTTTTGTCATATATATATATATATATATATATATATAGGTAGCTATATATGCAGAACATATTCGTGTGACAATATATATATATATATATATGCTAGTTGCTTGCACATTTCTCTGGGAAGCACAGAATTACATATGCATTGTGTGCGCTCGTGTTTCCATTTACTTACTAATATGCCTCTGTTAATAGACAACATATATCTAACAACTAACTGATTCACCTTTTAATTTTGGGCCTAAATGGCAAGATCAATGGAAAACTGTTGTAATGATCTAATTAATTATGTCGAAATTAAAAGCGAGCGCAGAATCAATCTCTCGCGTGAAGTCTCCATCTGTCCCCTCACAACACAAGCTCGGGGCCCAAATCCCTTTACTTTACACTTTCCTGTTAAGTTCAGGGTTGCATCATGTCTTTCTGCGCCAATCGTTCCAGGGTTAAAGAGTTAATAGTTTCACTTTGAGTTTAAAAGTTCAGAAATTAAGTTGGTGTTAATGTGTCAATTTTGTACAAAACAATACATTGGCCTAATGCATTTAACGCACAATAGAGTTATTATCATAAATTACGAAGGGAATACAAATGTTTTAATAATACTATTTATGTTATTTCGGAATATAAAAATTCAGTTCTGCTGATGCTCGCTAATGAAGCGCGCGCTGCTCTGATCAATCAGTGACGTTACCATGAGAACGGGAGGCTGAGAGAACGAGGAAATATCTTCACCTCTGGCAAAATGAGCTTCCTCAATGCTCAGCAGAACAGAGGAGAGCCGGAACGAACGGAGAGATCCATCTTCGGGATGAGTGTGTGTGGTTCCCGTCTGTTTTTGGAGAGACTCTGAACAGCGCCGGAGAGAAGATGGATTACTCACTGTCAGATCGCAAGGCCCTAATGAAATTAACTCCCAAAATGTTTGATTTTTTTTTTTTTTTTTTTAGATTTTGCATTTTACTTTTCACTTTTTTTCAGTTGCACGTCCTCAGGTGGGATTAATATCCATATACTGTTACTATAAATATGTTAGAGTGACATTAAACTGTTAAATATATAGCCTATTTGTTTCTTTTTCTTTTTGTTTTGTTATGGTTTAGTTTATTTATAATAGATCCGTTAATAAGGATGTGCTGTCTGAATGCTTTTAATAAATGTGGCTTCCTCGTGTATCCGAAACGGACTCAAACGCATAACGGCAAGTCCTGCTATGATTTACAGTGTCTGTTCAAATTCAGTGTGAAATTTCTCCAAGGGTGACAAAAACACTAACACTTAATTTTAGAAGTCTACAAAAAAAGAGCAAAAAACGCAGAGAGCACAAGGGCAGGGGGGAAAGTGCTGGGAGGGGGTCTCACAGAGAGAAAAAACCTAGCTTTGGGGAAGGTGTGCAACGGAGGGTGAAATTAGAGCCCGCAGTGCTACATATTGTACCAGAAGCTCCTCCAAAAACACCAGGAGAAAGAAAAATCATCCTCTAACCTAACTAGGAGGCAGACTAGCCGACTTGCCCCCTGCGTCCCTCAGAGATCCGTCCAAAACATTTCCACTTTACTGCCGCTTTCTGCAGTCATTATAGTGCCAGAGAGTATTTCATTCTTTGTTTATAAAATATCACCACGAAATAACTAAACATAAAACTTATTCTAAAAAAAAATGTCCAGTTGTTAAATATTGCATGAGGTAATATTGTGTGCATTAATATTTTAAATAAAATCATCGTTTCAAATTCTACTTAAACCCTTCCAAATCTTGAAATTGCATTTTGTAGTTCAATATTTTAAATTATTTAATTTTTTATTTCAATTAGAATGACTCCCCTCAAATCTGCAATTTAGTGCTCTTTTATTATATTTGCTTTCTCATTAAGCAAAGCGGTTTTATTGCAGATAAAAAGGCGATTCTCTCTTGTAAATTACAGCCACAACATCAGACACTGAATAAAGGTTTTTGGTTTTTATTTTTTTTCCACTGATTCAAAAAAGGTCCAGTTGTGTCTGATAGAGGCCATGCCGAACTTTTACACAAAATGTAAAAATAAAATAAATAAAAACGTCCATTCCTTGAGGGAACAATGTACACCAGTATAATATTTACTTTAAAACTGAGACTAGTGCAGTAAATTAATTGTGTTAGAAATGTAGAACTAATACTAATAACAAAACAATGTTGCCTTGCAATCAAGAGAATAAAATATTGTAATTCTGTAAGATATAAGATACATAAATGCATATGTATTTTCCAAATCTTTTTTTTTTGTTTTGTCTCCGGAGGATTTGGAGACGATATAGCGCCACCTACAGTCAGTCTCTGTCAGTCTGAGCGACGCACCGCAGAGACGAGCGCAGCAAATCAAAACAAGATGGTGTTTAAATCAAACCATAATCACACCATCGACCTCTCCATTAACGCCATCAGAGCTGCGCTTTTCCTGCTAGATGCGTATTTGGCCCAGTATTTGGGAGGCCACAGCTGCGCGCTTACATTCTGAGAGTGTTTCTCTGAGATGTTGACTGAAGGTGAAGGTTAATTTAATATAAACGCTGGTTTTACGCATCTTATTACCTGTGCGCTCGGTTGTTATTCGTTGCGCAATTGATGTGATTCATTAAGGACGCGGAAGAAAACACGCCGTTCCGATTTGACAGTATCCCTCATAAGTCGTCAACTATTATATCACAAAGAAAAGCAAATGATTTGCTCTCACCCTCGCTCAATTTCCACTAAACTCTCGTTCACTCAGAGGCGCCGAGTTTCTCCCTCCCCTTTTGGAGTGACAGGCGGATGGAGCTTCATCTGAGCGAATCACAAAGTGCTGGAATCTACTGCCTTTGTCTGATACACTCATCCGTAGTGGCGAGGGGTCCGCGTAAAGGAGGGGGCTGAAGCTTTTACAAACCAACACGAGCGACCCAAGTCCTTCAGTCCCGGGCCGAGCGCGCGTGCGAACGCATCGTGTTGTTGTTGTTGTTGTGACTGAGGGAAAGCTGGGCACAGGAAACCCGCAGTCTCCAATGGTCCTGCTATCTGTCATCCATGCGCAAAACCCGAACCCGGCAGCCCCGCACCTGCTAACCGAGACCACCGGGATATAAGAGATACTAACGCGCGGATGGATGGGACGAACGCTGGAAAACGAGTTCTGGGGAAAGCATGCGCGCTGAAAACATTTAAGCATTTATTGCTTTGAGAGCACTTTGTTCTGACCTAGAACGCACGGTCATGTCTGACACCTGACAAATCCTGCGTCCATTTGCAACTTTCCGAAGTTCCCCTCTCCTCGGCTGGATTCACCTCACATCTTCTTCGTTTCTGTCAGTTGTTCTGTGTGTAAGAAAGACGAGACGGCGACTTCAGTTGATTATCTGTCCTTTCTCTGTTATCCGATGGATATTCACTGTAAGGCAGACCCCTTCTCCGCCATGCACCGTGAGTTACACCGGAGTTTATCTGGAGAATGTCTTGCACGTTTGAGCCCATTATGATCCTGACTGGAACGGGAAATTATTAGGCAAAAGGGAAAAAAGACAAAAAAAAAAAAATTGCACTGTTCTTATATAGCGTTTAGGGGAAATGAGATAATAAATAAATGATTATAAAACAGAACCATTAAATATAATCGAGATAAACGTGTCTGCGTGTGGAAATTAAAACATGCGCCTTTTGCGTTTTTATTTACAAAAAAAAGAAAGTGAATGAATTTAATTAGCAAAAAATTCCACTCTGAGTTAAAGTAGTAAATATTCGTGATTTTTCAAAAAACATATGAGATTGCTAAATGGTTCAGCATTAAGCTTTGGACTTTTAATTGAATTAAAATAGAATATTTTAAGGAAAACAATCAATTGAGAATAACAATATGTAACGTGATCAAACAAAACTGTTTAATAATTTATATCTAGGGAATGAAAACAATAAATGCTCGTGTAATTTAATAGCTCACCTACGAGTAACAAACCCCAGCATTGTTTCAACAAACAGGACAGGAGTGTCGTGTACATCATGTTTCATGTACTAGAGCAAAAGAAATATTTTTCGGCCCCATGAAGAATTAGCCAAACGCTTTAATAATGCTACTTATAGTCCTCATATTTACGCAACAGAGTTACATCTATAATGCGTTTAGAAATAAAATAAATCTAAAATGTGAATTTATATATACGAACAGATGTATTTATATATGAATGTATTTTTGTATAATAAATATAAATGCATATATAATGTTTTCAATTATTAGCTATAGAAAATAAAATGTACTGTAATAATAATAATGTAAGTAATATAATCTATGTATATATCTACAAACGAAAATATCGGAAAGAATGCAGAATTATTAGTGCGCTTACGCAGAATTATTACATCATTCCATATATTCGTTTGCGTCTGTTTATTCACTGACTAGATGTGAGAAGAGTCAGGCATTCATTAGCACAAAGTGTGTTTGATTGCAATTAACCTTTCTTGCGTCTTCGAGCTCGTGCGTAGCCGTACAGAACGCGTCTTATGTTAATTGGACGGATGTGCCGGGCGTCGCTGACGGCCTGTATGTAATGTTATGTTGTGGGTGTTTGTTGCTGTTGTCTCCGGTATAGGGCACGGGGGAGTGAACCAGCTGGGCGGGGTGTTCGTGAACGGAAGGCCTTTACCTGACGTCGTGCGCCAGAGAATCGTAGAGCTCGCGCATCAAGGGGTCCGACCCTGTGACATCTCCAGACAGCTGAGGGTCAGTCACGGCTGCGTCAGCAAGATCCTGGGCAGGTGAGACCCTAACCTGAGATTCACTCAAGACGCCCCAATAAAGAACAACGCAGCAGTGGATGTGAAGTGCATGTTGTTCGAGCATGCTTTGTGTCGTTTTTCAGTGTTTTTAACCTTCAAAATTAAAATGACGTTGTCTCCCGATGAACTCACTCACAACACACTGGATAAATAACCCTTTAACAGAATAAGCAACGCACTGCAATAGTTTTAGTCGAAGCACGTGGCGAACAATCCAACATACTGTCAAAGAAAACTAAATGAAAACATTTGCTCTTTTTTACAGCGCAGAGAATCATGCAATATTGCGTTTCCCCCTAATTATTCCCTTATTTGAAATAAACTAAACCAAATGAATCACTTAAGCTAAAGATTTTAATTAAAAACGGGGTTCTCAGACTATAAAAAATGTATAAATTAATAATTGTATAAAAAAGTGCTTTAAATTACTTTTATTTTAGATAAAAGACCAATGAAATAATTTTGGTTTGGGCATATACCTGCTTAAAAATTAATTATTTGACCAATGATTTGCATGTTTTAATTATTAAAATAAAATTGATATGGTAGCTCAGCAAGGTCAAAAACGAGAATTAGAATAATGAGCTTGTTTATTCATTGTCTGTCCATTTTTATTAAATATAACAAATAATGGATTGACTAAAAATGTATTTATTAAGAATAATAATTAAAAAAATCTAACATAAATAGATTTTTTAGCTTATTGTAATTTGGTCATCATAGAATTCCGTTTGAAATCGATTTTTTTTCTCTTTTTAGATTAATAAGTGGGTAACTAAAACAGATGGGCTGTTTAATGTCCTGCTGCGCAAAATTTTAAATTAGTATTCTAATCATATGATAATTTCCTACTAGTACTGCTATGGGCCTTGTTAAGTAGCTTAGATAAAACATTTTCATGGCTTTGTTAGCACGCATCTGTTGTTTATTGTAATTAGGTTTGGTCAGGTTCTGAAAATCAGATTTACACGTGTTTCTGCAGATATTACGAGACTGGCAGCATAAAGCCTGGAGTCATCGGAGGATCCAAACCTAAAGTGGCCACGCCGAAGGTGGTGGATAAAATAGCGGACTATAAGCGGCAGAACCCCACCATGTTCGCCTGGGAGATCCGGGACAGGCTGCTGGCGGAGGGCATCTGCGATAACGACACCGTCCCCAGCGTCTCCTCCATAAACAGGTGAGGAAACCCAGCCGTTTATCAATCACTGATGTGCCAAGAATTCGTCTACTTTTTTGTCAGGTGCCTAATTTTCGACAGAGAACGTCTTTGGCGTTTCTAGCTTCCGTCAAGACGATTTGACAATAGTCTATTTGTGTTTTGTCCCGATAACTGGTCTTACCTGAAAGTAAAGTTATAATATAGTAACTTCTGATAGTAGCTTTTAAAACGGAATGAAACCTAGCGCAAATATTAAAAACCTAGCTATATTTAAATGCAAAACTACTAATTAATTTGACGTCCCTCGATCTATTAAAAAGTTCAAATCATTAAATAAATAACTAACTAACAACAAAACAGCATAAGCTTAAATCAAACTATTATACCACGTCTGAACACACTGTTAAGGGACAAAAATGGAAATTATTTCCAGAACATTTATTTAAAAGCAAACATGTTGTGAAATTCATTCTAGTAATTCTCATGCATTTTGGTGAATATGAAGCTGTTCGTTGTTGCAGTATAAAGCTGCGTTCTGCGGTTTGTGGATGAAATTCAATCCCCTGCTTCAAACCACCTCAACAATGATAGACTGAACTCTACAATCTCATCTGACCGAGTGAAGAGCGATCAATGAACTGCGATCAGACCCGGTGAAACAGACACGGAGCTGCTCGATTAGAGCTTATACCGCTCTTTATCTGCTCCTTCTGTTTTCCAAAATAATCTATATATATATAAAAAAGACTGGTGTTTTCATATCTCATCATTTTCAGTTTCCTAAACTAACAGAATTGCTCATTTGTGTAGAAATGAATAGTCTAGCCCCAAAATGCATTGTTAGTATTGGTGTGAAATAATATAATGAAAGGTTTTATTTTGAACATTTGTATTTTTGTTCCAACTGGAACAATGATCGATAATATACCACCTAGCCTACAAATATGGGAAATCTGCATTATGCATAATCCATAATCCAATATGATCCTATTTACATCCTTAAAATGGTGGTTTAGGGTGGTGTGTTAGACTTGTGTGGAAAATCAAACCGGTAAAAAGAAGCAGTGAGGCGCTGAACTTTGGTTAAGATTCACTCTTCCATAAAACCAGACTCTGCATTACATTTTAATGAGTCGATGGTGAAGAATAGAGCGCCTCACACAACAGAAGAGAAGGCTAGAAAAAATTCATTTCATGCCTCATGGTCACCTAAAAAGGGCCATTTGAACGTCTTTTGACATGAACTTGCGAGATAAATGCAGAATGCACGTTAATGTAATTACCCAAGCCTTTAAACGTCTCTAAGATCTAATTGAATTCAGTCTGGCTATTTTGAAACAGGAAACAGCTCTTTGTTTATGAGGGGAATTAAAATATGAATGCAGGCAAAGTGACTCCTTTTAAAGACTGTATTAGCCACCTATCTTAACTTTGATGAAACACAATTTATTCCACCTTTACGTCTGTTTATAGTGAACAGTATGTTGGTATAGTTATGCATGACGCGATGTATGGATTATTGAATAAGGCTGTTAATATAAGAAATATGGGAATTCTGGTCAGCTTGCAATGAAGAGTTTGGGGATGCGTTAAGTGAGAGAATCAGTTGCACCTGGAACATCTTGTGCTTTATTCATTAAAGATAAATGCTGCATGAAAGAAAAAAGCCATAGTCGTGTGTGCAAACTGAGTTTTCTTTAAGTGTAACAGAGTTTCTGTTGTACTAAAGTGTCTCCACAGCCAACAAGTGACAGCACCGAAACCACCAGACTTATAAAAACCTCCTCAACACTGCTCGATAATATTGATTCACATGTAAAGCAATTTTAATATTTCTTCAGAGGATTTTCAGACACAACCCCGACATTAATTCACTCTTCCAAATGACTTATTCGATAACAGAAACATAGATTGTGGATAAAGTCTGCAGATTTATTCTCTCCAGGCCATGCGAGGGGGTCAAACTATGGTTTTAAAGAGAGAAATGAAATATAATATTGATATGTTGTCACGGCACGTTCTTTCCATTCTCTGTTTCAATGCCCCGAGGAGGCATCCCTAAAGCTGATGTTTATGTCCGCAGATATCAATATTAGCAGCACACTCATTTTAATGGAAATAAATTTGCTCTTTGAATAGTATCCGCCGTCTATTCTAAACATTTTTACAATCAATAATCTTCATGGGGCATGAAATGAAAAATACGTCACAAACAAAAAGGCATGGTTGTTGCATGCAGCACAAACGGGGCTTCTTCCAGTGCGTTTGTTTGCAGCGCCACTGGTGATGAATAGATCTAAAGTTTACAAATGAGCGTGACAGCGGGCCTTTTTCCCAAAGTGCTGTTCAGATTAACAGAATCAAATGCTGGCGTAAGCTTGTACACCGCACTGAGCAACTATTGCTTTCCTGTCACATATAATTTATAGCTTTCCATTTGCATCCCAGTACCCATGTGGCTAATTCAGAACTTTTTATCCTAGAGTCTAGATCAATAGAACCTCATCCACGCTAGAACCCAGCCTGAGGCTCTCCTCAGGACCGACACACACACACACACACAGAGGACGATTATCGAGGTGAATTGTTGTGATTTCATGCTTTGTTTGCAAGATCACTCAAGGAAAAAGAGCTCAGAGAGCTTTTGGCTGTATCTCACTTTAAAGGCACAGCGAGTCTGCTTCTCGCTCGGCTAAACGGGATCTGGACGTCTGTGGTTATCCGTTCTGTCTGCTCTGAGATATATAAAGTAAATCTGAGATTATCAGAGAGAGACAGACGGACACCCTGCATGCGAGTGACTGTACTGTATTTACTGTGCAGGATCATTCGGACCAAGGTTCAGCAGCCGTTTCACCCCTCACCAGATGGGACGTCTCTTTCCACCCCAGGACACACTATAGGTAAGATCACATCATTAACTCTAGGGGCCATCTTTGGACCTTTGTGGACAAGGTCATCCCTTCAAATCAAATTAAGGGCCAAAGCGTTCTGCTCAGAGCTGGATATTACCTGCATCTGGAGCAGATGACAGAAGAAAAACCACAAGCAGATGTCATAGTGGTTTAGTTCAAAATGCATGCTAAACTTTGATCATCTTTTAATTTGTTGCCTGGCCCTGCGTCGTATTTGCAGAATCAAATCCAATACTTTTTTCTTACCAATTTTGAGGGGCTGTTTTGTCACCTTTTTCAAAATGAAATGCATTTCTGTAACATTTTTGATTTGTAAGTAGCCAAAGTCAGTTATATTGTCTCATAAATATCAGAAAAACAACCGTTAAAAATGATTTCTGTCTTCCTCTCAACCAGATCACAACAATTTGCTTAATTGGCCGTTTTTAAATGTTAGACTCAGAAAATTATTTTGTGCCTAATCCTTTTTTTTTCAACTTATTTGCAGATTGTAAGTTAAAGATTTTATTTAGTGTACTTCTGTTTTTGTTTTTCCCAGCCGAAAGCATTAGTTTATATTATTTTATGAAACAACTGTATGAGATGTTTTACTGGCATTTGTGAACTGAGCATAATCAAATTAGGTAATATTAGACATTTTTCTGCACATCAGTACAAATACTTAGCAGAGCTATATGTTATAAATCATTTAAAAATCATATGAAGTGTAGGGAAAAATTGTTAAATGTAAACCAGCAAATTTCTGTTTTAAAAAGAGAAAGTTTTAACACTCAAATCTCAAAACATGCTGGAGAATGTGATCATCAGTCCTGCTGTTATTATGCAAAAGAGATTTTGTGTTCATGCTAATAGTATAATTTGTAATAAAATGCATTAATGGTGAAAAATCCGAAACACTAGTGGTCTCAGACTTCTGAACCCCGAAGTATCTTAGTAAAACAGATCGAATGCAAGAGATAAATGCTGTTATACACATGGGAGAAGTTTCCATCATCTACCTTCTCTCTCGCTCTCTTTCACTCTTTATAGTCCCTAGTACAGCATCTCCTCCAGTCTCCAGCTCCTCCAATGACCCTGTGGGCTCCTACTCAATCAACGGCATTCTGGGAATCCCTCGCTCGAATGGAGAAAAGAGAAAAAGAGATGCTGGTAAGCCTGCGCTTTCTCTTTCATTCACATTCTTTTGGAGGACGTGCAGAAAAAGCCTGAAGCCATGCAGGGCTTTTTCTTTTTTACTTTAATAAACAACAACTATTATTATTATTAAACATTTAACTCCATAATTGTCTATATTTATTTTCATTTTTAATTGAATTTAAAATTTCGATTTATGTATTATTATTTATGTGTTCATGGGGGATTATATAAGGTGGATAAGCAGAAGCACCTGGTATCTGATGACTGTGTCCACTGTGCTCTTATATTGTGCGTTCACAGACAGCTTTCTGCTTAATTTTTTATTTTTGGCATATAATATTTGGAGCAGATCGCCCTTGAATGTGTGATGACTGGGTGCAGTATTTATCAAATATGTGACTAGAGAGTGGTTTGATGTGGTGATGTGGGGGGTGTTGTGCCCCCCACCGGCGCCCCCCCCCCCCCCCCCCCTCTCTTTATTAATCTGCACTGCAGTGATTAAGAGAGCTTCAGTAATTACATGTCAAGATGATGTAGCCAACTAACAAACTCAGTCAAACAAGAGCGACAGTCTTAAGAGGACATTTAGCTCAAGGACCTCTCTCTCTTTCTCAAGGCACTTATTAGTACATCTGGTCAACTTTGCAGCCAATCCTGGCCAACGATCATCCATTTATTGTGTGATCTCAGATTGACATTCGATATATTTATTTATTTTATGAATGAAAGTGATACTTTTATTTAGCGAGGATGCATTGCAATTGATTAGAAATGACAGGAAATATGCTGAACGTTATAATGATCTCTATTTTCAAACGTACCGTTCATTAATGCATAATACTGTCCACAGAAATATGAAGCAGCACAACTATTTTCAACACAGATTATAATACAAACATAAAATCAGCATATTAGAATGATTTAAGGATCATGAATTATTAAATGATGCTGAAAAATCAGTTTTGAATCACAGGAATAAATTACATCTTAAAATAGATTCAAAGAGAAAACCGTTATTTTAAATTGTAATAACATTTCACAATATTACTATTGTTACTGTTTTTTTTAATCAAATCAATTCAGCCTTAGTGAGCATAAAAGTATTCTTTCAGAAATATTTAAAAACATTAAATAATCTGAACCTTAAAAATATTTAGTATATTAAGTCACAAAATAAATTATTACTATTTAATGTTTAATATTGATAGTGCTATCAAACGATTAATCATCCAAAATAAAAGTTTTTGTTCACACATGCATGTTAATATATATATATATATATATATATATATATATATATGATGTTTTATCTATATTTAATATAAATTATATAAATACTGTACATACAAGTGTTTTCAAAATATATATATTGTATGTGTGTGTATTTATATATATATATTATATTGTACATATATCCAGTAGCCATGTCAAAAAATTTATTTATTATTTATGGATATCCACATAACATTTCTCTACATATCTCAGACTCAGATTTTATGCTTTTTGTCAAATCCAGTGACTGATTTTACTGCAAAAAGTGAGAGAGGACTAAAAGAAATAATAAGTGAACTTACATGTTTCCTGTCGGCTGACTTTGACGTCACAGCTCACCATTTTTGGAGGGTTTTGTGAACAGTTACATTCATACGGTGCCCTCAGCTGCCAGAGTTGTCATGATGTCATTTCCTTGTGGCTCTAGAGAGATTATTTATGGCATAAATGGTGCGTGGCTATAGGTGATTAAGTTAACAGCAAAGCAAAGATAGTGGCATGCATGTCATGTGCCAACCATGCAACTGCCATTTACACAGAGTTCCGCATTCAGCATCACGTGATCCGCTGCGCACAGAAACAGTCCTTCTCGTGATTAGAGCGTTGCTTTGAGTTCATCGCTTTTCTTGCTGTCAGGCGCTGCAAGGGCGCAGGGGTGACATCAGCGGCGGCAGGAATGATGGGAGACTTCAGATCTGCTCGTGTCTGTGTGTGCGTCTTTAAGATGATTGACTGTTTTGAGGGTTGTTCTCGGGCCCAAATGATCCTCTTGATGCGTGGCCATTTTCTTGATTTAAGCGATGGGGATGAAGAGGTGGAGGAGAGAAAGGAGAGGAGAGGAGAGGAGGAGGGCAGGGGTATGTTATGTATAACTTCACAAACAGTCATGTGATGCACGCACACACGCACACACACACACACACACACAGTACAGACTGCAGACACCTGGAATCTAGAATAGGTGTACTTTATCTTTGCCAGATGAACCTGCAGCCCTCCACACACACTGGGCTAAAGATGCTTTTAAAACAATGTCTTCCCTGCAGCAAAATCTAGTAAATATAGAATGCAAAATTCTATAATGATGCATGTTGCAAGTCAACAAAATTTGCCACTTTATAAGTAAACTGAAACAAAAACAAATGAGTCAATGACATTTTAAGTGGATAGCTATAAAGAAAAAAGCAAGTAACAGGTTGCAAAAAAATCACAAAAATGATTTTGTTTTCAAACAGTTTTCATTCAGAATCTGCAGATACATTTCACAAATAATTACAACAGCAAGTAACATACTCATTTAAATGCAAAATTTCGCAGTAGAGAGGCTGAAAGAATAAATGTGCTCTAAAAAAATGTTTTTCTTCATTGCATTTTACTTCCATAATATAATGTATTTTACTAAAGTAATCAGATGCATGAACATGCATTAAGAAATTCATATTTGGTTTAACTCTTTGCTTTAGACAGTTTCTGAACCCACCACACAACAAACACGATGCACAGCAAAAACCACAGTGAGCTTTTTAAACGCAGCACTGTCAGATGCAATGTAACAGATCTTAGTGGTGTAAGCAGAGTGTTTTTTGGGTCCCGCTTGTGGCAGCATGCCAAGAGAGGCCAAAAGCTCCCGCGGTTCTTACAGTAGGTTTGGAGTCAGATGCAGGGCCCATTACGAGCCGAGCAGAGAGATAATGCGCTGTGACACGCGTTATGTACACGGCGGAGCTGAGAGAGCAGGCCGCGGGGACACAGGTGTCACACCAGCCATTAATCTGACAGCGCTACTGTATTACTGCAAATTAAAAGTAGCACGATACACAGAGAGAGAGAGAGACTGCTCTGCTATCCGCACGGTCCCTGGCTGTCTGAGGCGCGATGCTGCAAGTGACATTTAAGAGAATTTGCAATTCCACCGAGAAAAGCTATTACGGCACAAATTAACATCTAACATCCACACATCCCAGCACCCCCCTTTACAGCTGTCTCATAAGAGCAGACCATTAAAAAGATGAGAGCAGTTTTACGCCGGCCAAACCAAGACACCACGGAGGAGAGAGCGAGCTAGTGCTGCGCAGCTTTGGCTTGGATTCTGAATATGTGCTTTTATTTTCATTACCATTAAACTGATTGTCTTGTGTTTATGCTGGAGAATGCATTTAATCTTCAGTTGTAAAATCCCTCCATTCACACCATTATGGCTTTTGAGACGTTTGTTAAAATGGACAAGCAAGCTTATAATGTATCTGCATATTGTTATTTTTCACATATGATAAACAAAACAAAACAAGAAGTAGTACCATTATAATCAACAAATCTGCCTACTGCATGTTGATTACAAAAGATTCTTATAGTCATAATTCATATATAGATCATAAATCGACTCAAATATAAACTACGATTTTTTTACGATTTCCATCATTGTTGGTTAAATACACATTTACCCTCAAAGAATATGAATACTGAAATGTCCGCAGTTCTCATATACTATCTATCCTAAATTGTATACCAGATTAACATGCCTCAGTTATAGTACATTGCAAACAGGTTAACCTTTGCCATTTTGCCAGCAGTAAACCACTAGAAGTGGAAAAGATAGTTCCTTTTCAGGTTTTTCCGCCGCAAATGAGAACGAAACCTTTAGGCTAATTAAGGTGATGTGCTTTAAGTCTATAGTGCTGTTGTAACTGTTTAGGTACTGTGTTGGTTTGTAAAGTCATGTAAAAGCTGGGCTCTGAAGCTGTGGGGCAGTTTCTCTCTCTCTCTCTTTCCCATGGGGTCAGGCCCTGTGGGTGTGAATCCTGCGGCGTTATGGAGTTGCTTATCTGCTCTGAGAGAGCGCTCCCTCGTTACCTCAGCCTTAATACTGACTCACGTCAAAAGGAATCCGCTCCACTCAGTCGCAGATCAATACCACAGCAGCAGGGCAGCACACATCGCAACTGTGCACCAGCGCCTCAAAGCCGGTGCCATTGAGGCTCCAGGTGAAAGACATTACATAAGCACTAATGGGCAGTGTGGGGGACTTTTAAAAACAATGCATAGCATTACTCTCTAAAAACGTATACTTGTTTGAAAAAGTAGCTTGCAAATTAACAATACATTGCTTTATCAGTTACTTGAAAAAAGTAATCTGATGGTTTTATGTCTTTAGAAGCCGTCAACTGTCACCTGCACACTTTAGTTTGGTTATCTTATAGAAACAGGGCAATAAAAAAATGTAATTCTGTTATTTTGTATGGGTTTTGCAAACCTTCATTGCTGTAATGGAGACTAAGCTAGCTTAAGGTATCTTAAAAGCAGAACTAAAGACACAAAAGCTGTCACTAGGACAGTATCCTTTTAAACGGCACCTTCTTTACTCATTAAGGGTGCATTTTAGCTAATTAAATGTCATTATTTGTAACTAAATGGCATTTGTACCTTTTTATTTTATTCGTTTTAAGATTTTTGCAATATAATTAACTACATCAATGTTTAATATTCCCTGTAATATTGTTTTAATTGTTGGTTCCTGGTCACAGTAGGAGTCAGTATTCAGTAGTCGATTTTCTCTAAGCAGCTGAAGCGTTACGTTCATGGCTTCTGCCAGAACAACAGAGCAGAGGAAGCCAGCGCAGTAATGTGGCTCATCCAGTGAGTGGGAAGCTGTTGTGATTGGTGTGAATGACAAATGCAGTTGTATTGATCAGGTTTGTGTCCCAGGCTCCCTAATGGCACCTAATTAATGACTTCATTTGCCCCTGTGCCCGATACAGCAAATACCCACTCCACCTCAAGGACCCCCACGGGAGATGTCCAAATACGCCTGCTCAGAAACATACAGCTTTAACAGACTGAAGGGGGAAAAACACAAGGCTAAGTCAAGCATCACTATGACTATTGCTCAGAGACTTGAGCATGCAATTTTCGGCTAGTGATGTCAGCAGGCTAAAAAAAACGCACAAATTGTTACTACCTTGGAAGACACAGAGAGCAAAACAAATACAACACTATGGAAACTACGAAGAACACACTAGTGACAATATACTGTAGCAACACCCTAAAACCCACATAGCTCACCAAATGAATCATATAGCAATGCATCGTCCACTAAAAACCCAAATAATTACATAACATAGGTGTTCTATGCTATGCTTAGCACTTAACAACCACCTAGAAAACCGAAACGTGGCATAACAATGCCCTAGCAACTAATTATAATACCCTAGCAACTTAACAACCACTTTGAACACCCTGAAGTGGCTTAATAATATCCTAGAAATTATTCAGAACCCCCTAGCAACTCCCTAACAACCACATAGCTCACCCAGTTAATCGTATTGCAGTGCATTGTCCAATAAGTACTCTACAAAACAGGCTGACAAACACCAAGAACACCGTAGTATTGCTTCAAAGAAAATGTAAAAAGCTTCTTGTGTAGACACACACACGCACAGAGAGGCCAGTGTGTGTGTGTGTGTGTGTGAAAGAAAAGGTCACCGTGACAAGCGCAGTGGTAATAACCAGCTGAAATGGTGCCATCAGACAGACATGATTGATCAATTGAATTCAGCGGCAGTGAAAAATGTGCGATCAAGAAGAGTATTATAGACACGATGAGCTGGGACAGGATACTCATCAAGACTTCATTCCAGTCTGAGCCTCTATCACTCTATAGCCATCCCTCTCTCTTTCTCTTTCTCTGTCTCTCTTCCCACTGATTCTTGAGTACTGGAACAAAATGGGACATAAAACAAAACAAAACAAATCAAAACTGTATTTTCAGCATCATTACTCCATGCTGATTTGCTGCTCAAGAAACATTTCTGATTATTATCAATATTTAAAACAGATAAGCTGCTGCAATTTGATTCTTTAAATAAAAAAAGCAGCATATATATGATTTATTTGATATGTATTTGCATTTTTTTCTTAACGCCTGAAGAATAGGAGTTTTTCTTTTTCTTTGGTCATCTTTTTTCTCTCTTCCTCTCTTGGGTCAATCAATAGAGGCAGAGCATGACATACATCACGGCACCTGTGGCCCGCACAGAGAACATAATATGCTGCGAATGTAGAGTGACAGATTTGTAAGGGAGACGCGACTTTCCAGAGAAGGCGGGATGTGAAGATATTTAAAGGAGCTCTAAAGA
The DNA here is from genome assembly GCA_032359435.1 of Enteromius unitaeniatus. Taxonomy (NCBI): domain Eukaryota; kingdom Metazoa; phylum Chordata; class Actinopteri; order Cypriniformes; family Cyprinidae; genus Enteromius; species Enteromius unitaeniatus. Next base: position 17,026,770 of record JAUMHI010000053.1, on the reverse strand, counting down.
GTTTTGGCAGGGTGAAACGAAGAAGAAGAGAGAGAGAGGAAGGTGTGAGACAGTCTTTTACTCGACACAAGGGTAATCAGGTCAGAGGAAAACCAAGAGAAAGTGCTGTTTGTTTAACCGGTAAAGAGATTGAACAATAACAGCAGAGCTTTTCTTCAAGTGTGTGTGTGTGTGTGTGTCAGGTTCAGAGTAAAGAGGTTTTGGAGAATCAAATCAGTGTTGCACACAGCTGGAGAAAACAGAGATGAACGTGCAATGCATTGTGTACATGTAAACACAGATAGTATACAGGTAGTATAGGTCTATTAGTAGGATATGTGATATGACCAAAGATTTTAAATAACATCAACATACACATAACATTACATATTTACTCTGTTACAACACTTATGTGATGGAAAGAGTCCTGATCCAGTTATTTATTTCCTGGCAATTCAATTACAGTAGAACAAATGCAAAATAGCATGTGTACTGTAAATGCCTATTATTAGATTATCCATTAAATTGAATAATTAATAAATGAAAGGTTTTTAGTCCCTTTTTACTTGCTATATGGGAAAAAACCCCAACATAAAATAAGATAATTCATAACAAATAAATAGGTTAAGTATAAGTTTAAACATTGATACATTTCTCTCTGGAGAGATTAATAAACTGCGAAAACAAATAATCTAGAAAAAATACGAGAATGTTCCTGTTGCAGCTGTAAATTAATTTAATTAAGACAATATACCATGTAAAAAAAGATAGCCTTTAGTCGATGGCTTTTTCATGATGCAATGTTTTAATGAAACTGCCATGACCAAAGATAACTGCTATAAAAGTGCTCCTATAATGGGTTATGAAAATTTTATATGCTGGTTATTGGGAGTCCCAAACAACAGGTTGACATGCTTGCAATGTCAAAAAACACTTTCATTTTCTTATAAAATGTGATCCAGTGATTGGTCGATTTCATTTAAATCAGTGTTTGTGAGCTTTTAAACCCGAAAAAAAAAGACCAACAAATGGGGACGACAATATGCAAATTGTTCATGGTGACATCAAAATGAAGCGGCTGGGACTTGTTCTAAAATCGACTCGTTTCAATAATTCAAGACTTTGCAGGATGTTTACTTTCACTTAAAGCTCTGTTACACACTGCATGAAGGATCATTATGGTACACTAATATTGTTCATCAGCCTAGAAATGTAGATGTTTACCGGTCAATGTAGTTGCACATTTCCCACCAGAACACCTCCCCAGTTGACATGTATTTTAAATGCACTGTAAACTTGATATTTCTTTGATTTTAGCAGATGATTTCAACATTTTTTCTTGAGTTTAAGTTACTTGAGTAAAACAGTGGATGCCTCGCTCTCTGAATGATGAAAACTCTGAAATGTGATCTTAACTTATTTGGCTCAGAAGATCCTCACTCAGGTTATGCAGCATGTAGTTGTTGTTGAAGGCTGGAGATTCAGGCTGTTGTTTGTGTCTGCAGACGGTTCTGAGGGTTCAGCACAGAGCAGTGATTCTCAGGGCAGTGTGGAGAGCCTGAGGAAACATCTGAGAGCCGATGCCTTCACCCAGCAGCAGTTAGAGGCCCTGGACCGAGTGTTCGAGAGGCCGGCATTCCCAGACGTCTTTCCCACTTCTGAACACATCAAACCTGAACAGGTGAGTGACGTGTCCTTCTGTCCCGGGGACCTTCTGCAGCTGGGTAACAAATCGGTCTTAGACCTGTTTATCTTTACTGACAATACAGTGGCAGCACTATGGTAAACATTTTAATGGTTATGCTCAGCAAGCAAAAATACAGCAATAATAGTAATTTTGTAAATTATATGATTTTAAGTAACTGTTTTCTGTGTGAATACATTTCATAATGTCATTTATTCCTGTGATCAAAACTGTATTTTCAGCATCATTACTCCAGTCTTCAGTGTCACACGGTCCTTCAGAAATCATTCTAATATGCTGATTTGTGGCTATGTTGTTGTCAGTTGTTATTATTAGTTCTCAATTATTAATAATGTTTTTTATTAATATGAATATTAACAAAATACTGATTTATAAAAACCTTTTTTTTCAGGATAAATAGAAAGTGAAATAGTTAAATAACAACATAAATGCTTTTATTATCAACTTCAGTTATTGCATCCTTCTTGAATAAAATATTAATTTCACTTTTTGTAAAATGTATTTATATATATATATATATATTATTCAGTAAATCATTACTTCATAACTAGTTATATATTATATTATATTAGCAATATGAAAGATTACCTGAAAGAATAAAATGGTATTATCATAAATGTCTTTAAAAAAGTCTAAGATATTAAGTTTGTCTGCAAAATCACAAAAAATAGCGCAGCATGATTTGTAAGAAAAGCTGAATATTTATGGTGCGCTTCTTTTCTTTTCTGTCTGTGTGTGTATAAATAAAGGTGTTGTTTATCAGTAAGTGCTGGTGCTGCAGTGATGCGTTGAGGATCAAAGAGCAGAACTCCCTCTGTTTATTGATTTTCTGATGGAAGTAAAAATACATTCTCAGGAAAAACAACACGAGATGAACTACCGCCCACTCAGCAGCACAAGAGAAATGATGTCATTTCCTGTACGGCTTCCTCATAGCGATTACAAAATCTAAATGTGGCCAAACACTCACAAAGTAACAATGTTAGCAATCAATAACCCATGCACACACAAACAGCAGCATATGAAAGCCTTTATGTACAATTTCATATTAAAAATGTTGGATTTATTATAATGGATAACCTTTATTTACTTTCATTAGACTGCTAAACAACAAGTGACGATTAATTTCTCTACCCGAAAGAGCGAGTCCAGCCATAAAGCAAAGGGAACGGCCTAATTGAGTTCATTTTAATTTGGGTGCGATCGGGAGACATTACTCCGGCGATTAATCAGGCCGACAGCACTCACCTCCAGAAGAAGGCCTAATTTGCAGCTAATTACAAAACTGATTTTCACTGCAAGATCAATACCGAAATGAATTGGAAATGACTCGCAATCACAAAGGCCATCAAAGAGGGTATTAAAAAGAAGGGGAAAAAGACGAAGGAAACACGGAAAGCCTTTGAAGGAAAAAATGTGCGAATGGAGCGCGCTAGAAAAATCTGTTTTAATTTAAAGCAATATTAATCAGACTATTTTCTCCCTTCATAGACCACTTTTCTTTTTTTTTCTCCTTTCGCTTTCCCTAAACCAGACCACCGTTCTATTTTTGTCTCTCTCTCTATGTTGGGTTATTATTTAAAGGCTCTGATCCAAATCTAGTGAGCTGTCTTGCTGTCTACTGCCTACTTAGGACTCATAATTACTCCAAACCTATTAGTGACCAAACTGAAATGATATACATGTCTGCAGCTAAGGCTGCAACTAATACAGAAATAGCGCAATTCATGCAAAATTCATATTTTATTGTTATATAGATCATTTCGCTTTTTTTCTCTACCTAAAATGTTAAATATTTCTGTAGAAATATTATAAAATAAGTATTATATTTTTCATTTTGGATTCGTTTTTTTTAGATTTAGGGTTAGGGTTTAGATTTATTTTTTTTGACTTTATTTTTAACTATTGTAAATGAAAATGAAAACATGTTGCTTTGGTAAGTAGCTGAAAAGCCCATCATTTAAATTATTTGTCTTTTATTAACAACTAACATTTATTTTCTCTCTTTTTCTTTTTAAAACTCTAAACAGTTTTAAACTGTTTGAGTATGTGAGTTTAGTGAGATTATATATATATATATATATATATGTATATATATATCGATATAAAGCTAAATATATATATATGAGCTCATACCTATTTTATAGATTTCCACAGAGTTTGTCGCAAAGCATTGGTATTGCCTGTCTTCAAATTTGGCCAAAAGAATGCATTTTACCTTTTGGAGCGGCTTTTGATTTCCATTGCTTGCCTATGATGCTTACATAGGCAGCTGACTAGGTACTGGAGCAGAGCCAATGGTTTGGTTGTGTTTAGAGGCATTAAAAAGCCATTCTGGAGATGCTGAATGAGATAGGCTCTCCTCCCACACTTCTGCTAGCCATGTGCTCATCCTTTTCACTCTCCCCTCCATCTGCATGAGAAAAGCCTGTTCTGCTCCACGGCCTCCGCCGAAAAGACCGGAACACCAGGCAAGGCCGCAGCAAACAGTTGTAGCCCACAATTAGAGTTTATCTGTGATAGAGACAGACATGGCTGGGGTCAGGGGCCTCCCCGTGACACACACACACACTTACTCTGGACAGACATTCTCAACACGCAGACGCCGGAAGTCTCATCTCATTAAATAACAAAAGAGTTAAAAAAAGAACGAAAAAAAAAAATCCCCCCCATCTGCTGACACGGTCTGAGGAGCATGTCTGTAATGGAAGGGGGTTGTGAAAATCATAAATCTTATCAATGTCATTTCCGAAGCAGGGCCTCGCAACTATAAGTGATTCAGCAAAGGCTAAAACAGCACTTCAGAAATTATATTTATAGAATGAAATGAACTAATCAAAGCCTCAATTTAAATTCATAACAACATCTCATCATTTTTTACATTCTAGAAAGCGAAACACAAACGCCTCAAATGATGGCTTGTTGTAGCCACAAAAAAGTGGTTTAGTTTTTTTAGACAAAGAGGATGCTGATGTGAAGGGTTGCAAGGATTATCATAAACAAAAACTATTAAAAATGTCAATTTAGCTGAAATAAATCAAATGTAAATATTAGATTCAAAAAACTGATGATTGAAATAAGCTTGAGAAAAACACTAAAATGACTAACAAAAAAAATAATAATTAAAAAAAATCTAATATAAAATTGTAAAAGCAGAAAAAATATTCTTGCAAACAAATAAATAAATATAAGACGTATAAATAAAATTAAATATCAAATTACTAATAAATTAAGCAAAAATTTTAATATGTCTTTATATATGGTTAAGAAATGAAGAGTATGAACGGAGAGTATGAAAAAATATTACTAGCAATAAAATATGTAGCTTAAAAAAAAAATTACAAATGTAATAAAGAAGAACATTGTGAGGGGGGATAGGTGTGAAGTATACCATAAGTGAGATTTAGTTTGATTTGAAAAAGGAAAGATGATAATAAGTCTGATGCTGATGACGTTGCTCTGTTCTGCAGGCGAGTGAGTACAGCCTCCCTGCTCTAAACCCAGGCCTGGATGAAGTCAAACCCAGTTTATCCTCCGGCACGACCTCTGACCTCGGCGCCAGCATGTCACAGAGCTACCCTGTAGGTAAGATCACATGATCTGTCCCATTCATGACCATTCACTCCATCATATTCAACTCCAACAGCTTATTAGTTATAAAGGATACAAAATCTCACACCATGGCCTTGTGCAGTTTTAATATTGCACTGAATATGCTTTTGGACTCTTTTTAAAAATAAAACTAGATGCAAAGTCAGTCGTGTTTTATCTACATGCATGAATTACATCTGCAGATTCAAACTCTCATGTGTGGTGATATAGTAGTATAGTAGGTAGTTTCACGTCACAACAGATTTGTGTTAATCAGGTATGAATGTAATAATCAGGTTAATGTGTCATCGTGTACTCACCTTCATGAGCCCCAAACTCAAATAAGCTCAACACAAAAGGAGATATGCTGTGAAGAATATGAATAATAAATAAAGGGGAATTAATGTTCTCAAGTCTAAAAAATAAGAGACCAACTTTAAAAAAAATGATATATAATGCATACATTTTGTATTTAGGATTTTCATCAACCTCAAGATGACTTAAAAAATGGGATACACTAGCACTAAATGTGAACGTATTCCAGTTTAAACATGCATGATAAACTCGCCAAATAGAAATTTGGTACCAAAACAAAAATATTAAAAGGATTCTCATTGGTTAGGCTGAGATCCAGTGTTTGGATGAATGGTTTCCTTAACGGAAAAGAAACACAGATTACACTCATCCGCCATGTTTTCCAACCCCAATTAAAATGCCCACAGTTATTGATCTTGTTGATTTTATGCAAGGGAATTTGCATAATCTATTAAAAATGAATGATTCATGAAGCAGTCGGTGCCAGAGGAGATGAGGGTTCTTGGTGAACTGTGAATACCTCACAGATACACATCTTTTCTGTTCTCGACTTGTCCTATTAAAAATAACATTTCCATAAAAAAAATAGAAATTGCATTAACAGAATTTTTAATTATTACATTTAGAGTGTATAAACATATTCTAAGATTTTGAAAAATATATTATTGTCCACTTCAAAAGCTTTAACACTACATCTGGTCTACTGCTGCTGAACTGTGGCCGGTTATATGGAAAATACTGCTGTGAAATTAAGTGAATTTGTCCCCTTCAAGAGAAGCACTAGTTTCTCTCTCTCTCTCTCTCTTTCTCCTGATTAACTGGCTATCCGTGTCCGCACCTGAGGGCACCACGCTCCTAGTCACACAAATTAATGCTTATTCCATCTTCACAAAAAAGCAAACTAACCTTTGAGCACACATTTGATAACAAATGACTTTCACTGCGCATCCAGGGAATTAGGGCAATTTGGCTCTCCAAACATCCTTTGCTTAGTTGTAATTAATTAGGGTGCCGTGTTTTTTGGCTGGTGATAAATTGCTTAATCCTGAATGTAGAAAATAGAGGTCAAACGCTTCCTGTAGCCTCGTTGTTGGAACATTAAGGTGTCCCTGTCATGGCAAATTTAATACAGCGATGTTGAAGCAAGTGTTTGCACTCAACCCTTTCGACTTTTTCAGATAATACTAAGGTCACCCTGTTTTTCAACAATTCAAGAGAAAATTAAATAGCCATTATGTGTGTCTTGGCTGTTGACAGATTGCTAGTGTTTTAGCCATGCAGTTTCTCAGTATTTGGTAAGTCAGAAACATATTCAAGTATTCAAACAAGTGCACATTAGTCTCATTCAACTAAGATGTAGATGAGTTTGCTTCTTCATCCAGAGAAATGTAGCATTGTTTCACTTGCTCACCAATGGATGCTCTGCAGTGAATGGGTGCCGTCAGAATGAGTCTAAACAGCTGATAAAAACATCACAATAATCCCCAGCACACCAGTCCAGCAGTTATCATCTGGAGAAGACAACAACTGAAACAAATTCGTAGTGAAAACTATTGCTTCTGGCTAAAATCCACAATCCATAGTGTTGAATTCTCTAGTTAACAGTTGTCTCATCTGAATCAGGAGAGAAATCTGCACAAATCAAACACTATTTAGAATCAGAATGAGCTTTATTGCCAGGTATGTTTACACATACGAGGAATTTGTTTAAGTGACAGAGCTCTACAGTACAACAGAATGACAGTGACAAGACACAAAAAATAAAAAGAATATGCAAATAAACAAAATAGTGTACAAATAAGCAAAAACACAATATATAATATAGACATTCAAGTAAGAACAGGTGTTTGTACATGTATGTGCAAATATGAAATGTAAATAAGCGTGTGTTAAATAAATAATGTATAATGTTGTGTGTTCCAGGTGTATTGTTAGTGATCATGACATTGTTAAGTTTTTGTTAAGTAATTGTTATTGCCTTGGGGAAGAAACGGTTCCTGTGTCTGGTCGTTTTGGCACTTAGTGTTCTGTAGCGTCGACCAAACCACAAACACATGCACTGTAAGTCCTTTGCACAATCTAACATGCTCTTAAAATTGAACTGAAAATTAAGTGCTGGGCATCCGGCCAGAGGAGAACTCACAAGGTTTTTTTTCTCCATTCTCTCATGGATGGGGTTTTGGTTCCTTGCTGCTGTCTCCTCTGGCTTGCTTAGTGGAGGACACCTGATTTCTAGTGATTATTGTTGTGTCGATTACAGAGACCGTCTCTGCATTTAATAAATAAATAGTTAATTCTCATCATTATACATTACTATCACTCTGTTCTCCTATTTGATAATGTTCAGTGATCTGCTACAAGCTGTATTGTTAAAAGCGCTATATAAATAGAAGTGATTGATTGATTGAACAGATTAAAGAGGGAGTGTGCTGGTTGTGAGTGGTCCAGAGTGATTTTCTTAGCCATTTTGCTCACTCTGGATAAGTACAGATCTTGGACAGTGGGGAGGGATGTTCCAATGATTCGCTCAGCAGTCCTGATTACCCTCTGCAGTCAGATTTGTAGCTGAGCCGAACCAGTTATAGAAGTGCAGAGGACAGATTCAGTGAGTGTGGTGTAGAACTGTTTCAGCAGCTCCTGTGGCAAGTTGAACTTCTTCAGCTGATGAAGGAAGTGTAAACTCTGTTGGGCCTTTTTCACAATGTGTTAATGTGAATGTCCAACTTCAGGTCCAGGGAGATTGTGGTGCCCAGGAACCTGAATGACTCTACTGTGGCCACAGTGCTGCTCATGTTGAAAAGTTAGGGAAGAGCAGGGGGGTTCCTCCTGAAGTACACAATCATCTCCACTGTTATTGAGCGTGTTGAGCTCCAGGTTGTTGCCAGCTCTTTAACCTCCTGTCTGTAAGCAGACTTGTCACCATCGTGGATGAGGCTGATGAGTCTGGTGTCCTCTGCAAACTTCAGGAGCTTGACAGAGGGTCTTTAGAGGCGCAGTCGTTGGTGTACAGGGAGAAGAGCAGTGGGGAGAGAACACAGCCCTGAGAAGCTCCAGTGCTGGTCATCCGGGTGCTGGATATGATTTTACCCATTCTCACTAGCTGCTGCCTGTCTGTCAGAAAGCTGGTGATCCACTGACAGAGAGAGCTAGGGACAGAGAGCCTGGTTAATTTGGGGTGAAGGAGTGATGGGGTGATGGTGTTTAAGACAGAGCTGAAGTCCACAAACATGATCCTCACGTAAGTCCCTGGTCTGTCCAGATGTTGCAGAATGTAGTGCAGTCCCATATTGATTGCATCATCCACAGACCTGTTTGCTCTATAAGCAAACTGCAGGGGTCCAGTAAGGCTTCAAATAATACAACACCAGTCTTTTAAATGATTTCTTGACCACAGACGTTAGAGCTATAGATCTGTAGTCATTAAATCCAGTCATTTTGGGTTTCTATGGGACAGGAATGATAATGGAGTGTTTGAAGCAAGAAGGGACTTCACACAGCTCCAGTGATCTGTTACAAGCAAAAACAGTTCTTTAGAAATATGTGGGTGGGACATTTTTTCTGGAGGTATGTTATAATGGATTATGAACCCATTTTAGCTGAAGCAACCGTTTGAAGTTGCTAACTGATGGACTGGAGTGGTGTGGATAACTTTTGGATTATTGTGATGTTTTATCAGCTGTTTGGACTGACGTCTGACGGCACCCATTCCCTGCAGAGCATTCGTTTCTGAGCAATACATGTAATGCTACATTTCTTCAGATTTAATAAGGAAACAAACTCACATTGGATGGCCTGAGGCCATATAAAAAAAATAATAATACAAATGTGCAAATTGTTCTTTTAATGATTAGAAATGTCTAAATGCTGATGCTTTTGTCCGATTTTTGTCTTGTTCAAGTGCAGGTTTAGCTGCTGTTTAGCCTTTGCACTGCACTGCATGTTTTTTCTGCTCGTTGGCAAACAGTCCTGGTCCACACAGGATTACACTCGCTGAGCTTTGATGGACACTGTCCTGCTCATTAGAATTGAACCGGTGGCCAAGTTTCCCCCAGCGTCCCCAGTAAACCCTCCACATCTCCCCCAGCCCCCCTTTCCCGAACAAAAACATTAGTCTTTGAGGGGTGTCAGGCTTCAGCGCTCGGCTGGGTCCAGGCTTCATGGCTTTGGGTAGGAGAGCCAAGCGTCAGCCCCAATTACTGCTCTGAATGTGGAGCTTCTTAGTGCTAAGAAGAGACACTGACTGTTTAGCGGAGGTCGGTATGGGGCGGTCGGTTTGACCCTGCTTACAGTACATCTGTTCTCTGTTCTGACCCCAAAAGGACAAGAATAAATCCTTTGATACGCAGTGTTTCTGAAAATGTAGCTGATGTGTTTCTGTCTCAAACAGATAAAAGAAAAAGATACATACAAAACATTCCAACAACACTTAAAAATAAATGAACCAGAATGAGTTTGTTTTGCATTGACGTCATAGAAGAACCATTTTAGGTTCATTAAAGAACCTTTCGGTGAACAATAATTTTTTTCTTACATATTAAAGTACCCCGATTTTTGAAAACCACATTTCATGAAGTGCACAACACATATCTAAGTGAATGAAAGTGCACCGTGTATAAAGTCATTGTCTCTCAAAACAAAGAGTCGACTTTGAATTATTGAAAGTCATTTTTAAAACAAATACCAAGCCATTTTTATGTTGAAACATTAGCATATTGCTGGCCACTACACTCACAAACGCTGCTTTATCAGGTGTTACAGACATGATGAAATGAAAATGAGACCATTCGACCGCAGATTAGTGTCATGCAATGGAGGCGTAGAATGAATCGTTAAACAGATTGTTTGGGAGTTGTTGAGCAAATAAGTTAAATAAATAAAAGCATATTAAAAGACAATTAAAGTGTTTTTGCATGAACGTCAACCTGTTGTTGGTTACTCCCAAAACCAAAATATGAACCTTTCATAAGCCATAATTGGGGCACTTTAATAATCTAAAGTCTTTTACCAAAATAAAAGGCTGTTTGTCCAATGGAACAGCTCCAGATAGTGAGTGCTGGTGTGATTTATGTGTGCAGGTCGGGATATGGCCAACACAACTTTACCCGGATATCCACCTCATGTCCCACCCACCGGGCAGGGCAGCTACCCCACGTCCACACTGGCTGGAATGGTTCCTGGTGAGTATCTCGAGATGGAAAAACACAATCTTTTATAATTCTTAAGATTTATTTTCCATCTTTTCAGTTTCCAGATGATATTTTAACATATATTCAAATAGAAAACATTCAAATAGCATTTCACAGTATTACTAATTGTACTGTATTTTTGATCAAATAAATGCAGCCTTGAAGATGCCTTTTGCAAATTACAAATTGAATGGGTTTGAATAATAGTGTAGCTGTCTAACACATTAACCTGGAATACAATACAAAGTACTTTAAAAAAGAAAAAAAATCCACTTGTTCCAGATCTGTATGAGGTTGTTTTTTCTGCTGAACACAAATAATGTTGATAATCAAACAGCTGCCATGTAGCCATTGACTTCCATTGTATGAGATTGGCTTACATTTATGAAGTGGCCAGACACTGATACCAATCTGACTCAATTAAAAAAGTCAATTTACAGCAGCCTGCAGATATTCATAGAAGCAGCGTTTGACCGGTATGTGAATTCAGGAAGCCTTTAACTATAGACCATCAAACCGCAATTGACTAAAGAATTTACTGGTCCAACAGATTTCCAGACGAAAGGCATTTTGCGTTCACTGAGCTCAAACTAATTCGTAAAATGTGGTTCGATCTTGCATTATTTTTAGCCACTGTAGGTAATAAGAGCAGCTCTCTTATTAGACATGCTGCCTCACAGAGAGATTAACTGACAGCCCTCAATGTGGCCGGTGCATATAAAAACACCTCTTTATTATCTCATAAAAGAGAAACAGCGCTGGACCAACATTGTTCAGCACGACGCTCTGACTTTCCTCCTGCACAATCAATTTACACAACAGAGAAAGAAACTTTGGAGAAGAAGCAGCACAGCAGTGCAGTCACAGAGGGTTTTAGAATAACATTTTCAGCAACTGTGATGTAAAATGGATGCTTTGTTATTTTAATATGTGATTTTGTGTCCCATTTTAGGGAGTGAATTTTCAGGGAATCCCTACAGCCATCCACAGTACACAACCTACAATGAAGCCTGGAGATTCAGCAACCCAGCAATACTGAGTGAGTGTCTCTTACACAAATTTACCATGGTAAACATAGTTTCTGTCAAAATATTAAAGGAATAGTATTTATTGCAAGCAAACAAACAAATAAACAAATGAAAAATAATATGATTAGAATTATTTTTTTTTAAATTGTAAATGTAACTGGTTAAATGTTTGAAAGAGCCAGAAATTTATTAACAGTCCCTTAAAGAAATTAAAGATAATAATTAAATAAAACAACAGAATCTGCTACAGCATTTATCATTTAAGACTTTTTGTAGTATTATGCATTGAATCTTTACCATTGAACATTATTAACGTAATTAATGTAAATGCAGTCGCAATTAGTTGTAAAATAACTTATATACGCTTTCTGTAAACAACATTCTGTAAACAAATACTGTCTTACTCAACTTGGTTTGTAATTTATCTAATTTATATTATTATATGTAAAAAAAAAAAAATCTAAATTGGTATTATTTTTTGTTACAATCTATGGAATTTGCATAAATGTTTGTGAAAGCAAAATCCTGGAAGGGCTGCCATTCAATAACAATATCATACAATATTATACTGAAAGGAATAGTTCACCTAAAAATTTTAATTCATCATTTACTCCCCCTCAAGTATTTCCAAACCTGAATAAATTGCTTTGTTCTGCCGAACACAAACGTTTGTAACCAGGCTGTTTTGGGTCACCATTGACTTCCAAAGTAGGAAAATAAATACTACGGGTATCAACGGTGACCCAAAACAGTTACAAACTTTCTTCAAAATATCTTCTTTGTGTTGGGCAGAACAAAGAAATTCATACATGTTTGGAACTACTTGAGGGTGAGTAAATGATGACATAATTTCTAATATATTAATATGCAGTCGTTGTCGTGGTATATTGAAATGGTACATTCCTTTCTTATTAACTTTCAGGTTCCCCCTATTATTATAGTGCATCCCGAGGCTCCGCCCCCCCAACTGCTGCCACTGCCTATGACCGCCACTAGTTACCACGGAAACCAAATTAGGCGGCACGCCCATGGACTCGGACTTCATATTCTGCCAGTGTGAGCAGTGCAGCTGATTGGACATCATGCGGTCACATGACGAAGAACCAGCCAATCAGGAACAAAAACATCTCAACGACAATTCAGCCATTCTCACGAGTCCCAACAGGCTCGACGAGGAAAAACGATAAACGAACAATAAATGTATATCTCTAAGATTGAGGGTAAATATGATTTTTAAAATGGAATTAACATCTGCTTTTTTAATACTTTTATATTTTGTCCTCTCATGAATATTATTCATCGGTATTCATACTTAAAGTGCTTCTAGCATATATATGTATTGGTTTGTTTGGATAGACACTGAAATTAATCACATCAATTGTTAATATGTAAAAGCATTTCAGATTGTACTTTTCAACGTCTATCCAAATTTACAAAAATGTCTAGACTTTATTTATGAATACCTATGATATGAACAAACACATCTGGGCAAGGAAAACCGTTGCAACGCATGGACTGCAAAAAAAAAAAAAAAAAAAAAAAACATGCAAAGAAACTCAAGAAAAACTCAAAATGCTCCACTCATTGCACAGTGAACTATTACTCAACACAGTATGTACTCAAACTCAGCATGGAAATACAAAGCAAACAGGCCTTCTCCACGCTCTTAACGCCAGCAGAAGATCTCTAGCACACTTCTGTGAGAAACAATCAGATACCAACAAGAAAGAGAAAAAACCGGACAAGAAAACCTGGTCTTTAAAGAGATCAGATTTGATTATAAGCAGAAGATACATTTTTGTATGTTTTTTTTTTTTTTTATATATAATGACAAAAGTATCATGAAGAACTCTACAGTATGCATGGATTATTTTCATTCATTATGCATTTTTATGTGTTTATCATAGATCAAATTATGTCAAATTCTCAGGGGGGAATTCATTAAGAATGTATGATAGATTTAGCACTTGTTTCATGCAAAACACTGCAAACACAATTTCAGCCAGATACATTATGTCAAGACTTATGTATTATGTCAAATTCCAATTCTAATTTCACTTCCATTTCAAATTTGATAATTTCCAATTTATATTTCCAATTTCCACTTCCACTTCCAATTCTATTCCAATTCCAATTTATATTTCCAATTTCACTTCCATTCTGATTTTCAATTCCACTTCCAATTTCATTCCGATTTCACATCCACTTCCAATTCCAATTCGATTTCAAAAATTCAATGTAATTAGCTTATGTAATTTCCAATTTCATTCCACTTCCATTTCCGCTTTAAAAATTCAAATTCAATTTCTGACCAGTCTTGCAGGCAAAAAAAACTGTTTTTTGTGCTGAAATACAGATTCAGAAGCTGTTTAGTGAATTCCCTCCTCAGTGTAATTGTTTGCACTATGGGTTGTGCTCTTTATGAGATGTCTTGAGTGAATAAACAGTGAACTTACTCTTCAGTCGGATTGAACACTCAAAGCAGTGGTTTGCTTTGAATTTTTGAAGCATTTCTGAAAACAAACATGTACTACCGATCAGATGAAGCACTTAAACCTCCAAATGTGTTTACAGAATAGTTAGCAGCTGTTCAATTAATCAACAGATGGGTTGGTCACTGGTTATCGGCTTTATGATTTACTTTTCAGAACTCTGCTTTGGAAATGTCAAGCTGTTTCAGTAACGCAAAATAAGAAATTTTGTTCAATGCTTTACAACAAGTGCAATTCTGCAAATCATTTTTGATGTACTGTACGCTCCACTTCAACTTCATGTTCTGACAAACAAGTTTAGTTTTCATTAAATACGTTACAGTTGAGAGAATGTACTTGTATGACATTTGCCAAAGACTTTTCGTTGATGTATATTTTTATTTACAGTCTGCTGTTGCATTGTACAAACAGTATTATAGTGAAAACATTTTCAATATATGTACAAATCCTATGCAGAGCAAAGAAAAGCTGTTGTATGCATAAACTATAAGACTACTGACATGTTTGTTTTGTTCATTATTTATGTTATTTTGTGAAATAATAATTTTTAAAATAATTTTGTGTGAAATGTCATTTCTGTACTGTAAATACATTCTGATCAAATCTGCCCTGTCTCTCTGGTTTCATCTGTAAAGAACACAAATGACACAGCTCGAATACGCTAATATATACATATTAAACAGCTTCTAAGTCATATTCTAAATCTAAATAGTCTATCTATCTACAGTGCCCTCTACTAATATTGGTCAATCTGAGCAAAGGTGGCTGTGAAAATGATCTTCAAAAAAATTCACAAAATTCTAAACTAGCATTGAAGTAAAACAATTGAAAATGGGGAGAAAAACTCACGATGAAATAAATGTTTTTCCTCAATACATGTTGGCCACAATTATTGGCATCTAATAACTAATGTGTTTTCTCCTGTAATGCCTGAAGAGTTTGGAGAACACCTGATAAGAGAAAAGAGAGCATTCCTTCATCCAGAATCACTCCAGACCCTTTAGATTACCAGCTCCATGTTGGTTCTCCTCTTTAGTTCCCCTCACTCAGGGTTCAGCTCAGAGGAGCTTCATTTTGTGCTCAGTGACTAATTCTTGTGTTTATTTTGATGTTTGTTTTGGATTATTGCCCCAGTGGAAGACCCAACCATGACCCATTATAAGATTTCTAACAGAGTCAGTCAGTTTTAGATGTCTTACAACACTTTATGACATGTGCACGTAACTTGTAGGTCATTTTGATCTCTTTATGCTTAGGACACACGTCCTCTTCCAGGCAGCTTCCTAACATTGTATGTTGATTGGAAATGCTTCATTATTTCCCTGATGGTGGAAATGGTCATTTTCCCTGCTCTAGCTCTTTTCTTAAAGTCACTTAACTAATTTGTGAAGCTCAATATTTTTTTGCAGCATATAAGAAATATATTCTTTGGTTTTTCTCATTGTGTTGATGATTAGGGGTTTTGGGCTTTGTTTTCCCTCCTTTATATTTCTGTGAAACAGGAAGCCAGGGCTGGATTTTCATGTTCATAATCACCCTGGAGTGCTCAAAATTGAATGAAATGTGAATATGAATGGGAATTTACGTCAGAGATATTTTACTCTTAAAAAATTCTAGGGGTGCAAATAATTGTGACCAGCATGCATTGGAGAAAAACCTTCATTTCACAATGAGATTTCTTTCTCCATTTTAATTGTTTTAATTCAACGGTAGGTTAGAATTTTGTAAATTTTTTGAACAAAAGATTAAAAGGATAAAGAATGCAGATTTATTTTCACAGCCACCTTTCAGAATAATCTCTGAGGCTTTGGTGAGAAGGATCCCCTTGAGGCTTTAGAAGCACCTCGTTGCTTAATGGACTGAGTTCTATTTTGTTTATTCACAAATAAGTAATTAGAGAATTTAAAGCTAAATAGATTAAGTTATTTAAAGGCGCCAGAGATCACAATGTTGCTGGGAAGAGCGCCAGAGAATGTTTTCTCTATGATTTGGATCACCGAGCATATAAAATTTATAATCTCTCCAGGCCCTGAAAAGCTAAAATAATATTTTCGAGAAATGGGGATGAATTCAATTAGCAGAGACCTCACAAAAAGAGGGAGGCATCTATGCAGGAATTCTTACACAGGATGCAATGAATTTCTTTGGGAAAGAGTTTTTTTCTGTCTCTTAATCCTGCAGGCTTATGGAGAATTGTTTGGCGCTTTATTATTGATTATGAATAAAGGAAAAAGACCAAATTGACTGAGGGGAGTTCATTCTGCTCCAGCAAAATCACTAGCCCTAGGAGAGATTTTTTTTATTTGTCTATGAACAAAATCTGACTGTTAAACTCCTTTTATTTTTTGCATGGTGAAGCTTCTCAAAGAAAATATGAGGTCTTTTATTGTTTTTTCTAACATGGGAAATGTTGTGCAATGCAGGTTTTGGCAGACACACACACAAATGGACATATATATACAGTATAATGTATATATAAAAATCAAATTACAGTTATGATTTTCAAATAATTATTGTTTAATAAACAATATTTAATTAATAGAATTCATATAAAATACATTTTATAATATATGTAAATTATGCTATGTATTAAAAGCAAATTACCATGAAATTATAATATAAATTATATATACAGTATATGTCAATTAATATTCATTATTCACAATGGTAATCAGCTTTGGTTAAAATACACTATAATTATTGTAATTATTTAAGAATCATAATAAATTAATATGTCATTTCTGTGTTCAATATTTGATTGCAAAAACTGCTTTAATTGTGATATTTGGTGGGAAACTGTGTGCAGGTAAATGTGTGCAGGGATTTTGCTGAAGTTTCTGTGTAGTTTCATCTCTTCAGCTGGTGTTTATCTCTCCTCTCCCTTGTGTAGCATCTCACGTCAGCCTCTAACTGTCGTATATGTTTGTCATTCAGGCCTTGTTAGAAGAAGAAAAAACCCACTGTTGACTTCTTCCCTCCCCGAGCGGAGAATTCCCTGTGGTAAAATTATTCCATTTAGATGGAAAGTTTTTGTCACTCCTGTCTAAATTGGCATTTCTGGCTCTTTCACTGAAACCAGTAAACTGTGAACCTGGATGCAGCTGTCAATCAAACGGAGCGTTACTTCAGCGTGCCAGATGACAGCATTCAGGGAGGGGAGAGAGAACAGACAGAGGGAGAGAGCCGCCAGCTGATTGGCTCTCATCAGTACAGCAAAAAAAAAAGCACCTGCCACTGTTAAAGCTTTTCAAATGCTGCACACACACACACACACACACACACACACACATAATATTATATAGACTGTTTGAAACATGCAAAGCCATACACTTTTGACAACTAGTGTAGATTTGAAAAATAAAATGTGTCATCATTAACTTACAGGGTTTATGAACTCGGTTTAATGATCTGAGCACCTGCTGCGTTAACACCAGCCTCCATTCTCTGACAGCTAATGAGTGGATCTGTTAGCACTGTGGTCAGTTACTTACAAGCATGTGACCGTTAATGCTCAGTAGAGTTACAACACAACACTGTCAGACACTGGTTTCGCAAAAACCAAATCAAGCTGCTTTCATTTTACCTTTCAATGTTAAATTTTTGTAAAGGTTAATTCCAAATGATCTATAAATTTATTATTTACATTTATATTTGTTTGTTTGTTTATAATCTCTGAATTAGTAAACATTTTTTCAAATTAAAATTCTATACAAATGAGAAATAAAAAAATTAATGCAGAATAAGAAACGGTTTGAAGCTACAATAATAACCATAATATAAAAACCTAACAAAAAAAACACAATTTCAATCATTCCAGAGACTATACATTTTTTTTCCATAACTGTAGAATCTCTCACCAATAATAAGATACATTTAACCTTGATTTAATATCTGATTTATCTCTATTACTCAAACATGTTGTTTACAAAATGCACAATCATAATGAATGTCTGTACTTTTCTCAGAATGAAGCAGTCTAAACAAAGGTGTTGTTGTGATGAATTAACAAGCCCTGTGTGATTCAAACATTGTCATTTTAGCAGCATTAGTTTCTCATCAGGTCATAAACGCGTCGCACTTTCACAACCCAGTGCACACCGAACGTCAGCTAGCAACGTCTATCCACAGCTTGTTTAAAATAAACCACCGTTACGACATAATTGCAGATTTGGTTATCACTTCATCCTCTCAGTGAATCTCATGCGCTTGTTTATATTGCGAGACAGAGGCAAAGAAAATCAGGCATGTTTCATGTCTTCAGCACAACCCCACAGCAAAGCTGTCACTTTAATACTGAGAATCTAATTGGATTTGGCAATAAATAATGGGACTCTTAAGGAAGCATCATGGCCAGCCGTGGCACCGGGTGTGAGCAGGCCATCCCAGGAGCCTGACGGATGCACAACTATTATAAATGATTTTTCACTAAAGAGATGCAAGGTCTTCCAGCAGACAATGAGTGAACATTCAGTGATCAGACCTTCTAAAGCAATGCATGCAAAATGTATTAAAGGTGTTTAAAACGGAACAAGTGAACAGGGAAATCATCAGATGTGAAAGAAAAAGAGGAGGAGAGTGTGAGAGAGAGCTCTGCCCGGTCCATCCAGAGCCAAGCGCTTCTCCCTCACCACTCAATAATTAGCCCTAATGGCTATTGTGTGATACATGATGCAATTAAAAGCTAATGTTATGCACGTATGTGATTACCACGGGCAGAATGACAGGCAGTCAGGGGTCCTGAGTGTCAAAACATGCACTGCCTTAATCGTCCAAACACGTGCGGATCTCTCCGGAGCGCAAACTCTCATGGTGATCCATCACGTCTGTCACTCTAAAAAGGACAAAAAAGCAATAAAGAATCATCTATTTATGACTTTACAAAATTTACATTGGATATATTTGTCATACTGATATATGATATTCCAACAATATACTGAGGTGCCAATATTCTCTTCCACTATTTGGAGCAAATAAATATATATATTAAGACTTGTGTAAATGTACATTTTCTGACAAAAAAGACATTATGGACTAAAAATCCTAATATTTGTATTGCAATATTTGTGCTGTAAATGTGTTTCAGTTGGCAGAATTTCTACATTTGTCTAAATTAATTTAAATGTTTTCAAGGCTGTTATCCAAAATAAAATAGGGAAGTTTGGAAAGAGTTTACAGCATTATGAAGGTAAGTAAATAATGACAGAATGTTCATTTGAATTATTCCTTTAACAGCAGGAGAAAGAGTCAACCTCCATCCTCTCAGTTCTCCTGTATATCTCTCCTCTCCTCCCCCTCTCTGTCAGAGTAAACTCATGATGAATTACCCTGTCAACCGAATTCATTCAGGGACCAATTAATCCAGCAGAAATAAACTAGAGCCATCAGACACAGAAAAACCCCGAGCAGAGAACCAGGAGCTGCGCTCTTTAAGAAAGAAAAAGGGTGAAAAGGAAGAGAGAACTAAACTAGCAAGGGCTCCACTTCCAGTAGAGAACCCAAAGAAAATAAAAGGCAAAAAAGCGAGTGGTCTCCAGGGACTGCGGTGGAAGTTA
The DNA here is from genome assembly GCA_032359435.1 of Enteromius unitaeniatus. NCBI lineage: Eukaryota > Metazoa > Chordata > Actinopteri > Cypriniformes > Cyprinidae > Enteromius > Enteromius unitaeniatus. The sequence goes on along the minus strand of JAUMHI010000053.1, from coordinate 17,006,922 downwards.
GCCTGACAGGGGTTGGTCATTTAATGCTTTAGTGCACCGGAGACACGTCCTGTCATAGCGGACAGTATTACAGGAGTCCCCTGGCACTGCTTTTATTAATTAAACTGAGCAGAGCAGGGGCGTCCCGCAGACGAACGCCAACTCTGTCACTTTAAGACCCATAAAGACTTCCTGCTGGAAATACTGCGAACACTTTACTTGAAGCATTTATTTATAATGCATTACATAGGCATTCATAATTTAAATTGTAATGCATTTTATATTTACAAAACGAACTGAAGTCAAAGTTAAAATGCATTATATTTGAAGATTTATGGTTACATTTGAAATAATCTAAATGAATAGATACATATTATAATGATTTATATATGTGGTTATATTTATTCATGATATTGCTCTTAAGGTACACCACAAATAGTCTACCCAAAAATGAAAACAAAAATTGCTAAAATTGTCCTTACCCTCAGGTCATCCAAGATGTAGATGAGATTTTTGAGGAAAGTAGAGGAAATGTAGCATTCCATCAGTGTCTCATCAATGGATGCTTTGCAATTAATGGGTGCCATCAGAATGAGTTCAAACAGCTGACAAAAACATCACAATAACCCACTCCAGTTAGTTAACATCTTGAGAAGACAAAAACTATGTGAAATTAATTCATCAAATTCCGCTTCTGGCCTAAAATACAAGTTCATAATCCATGACAACTTTGGCAGTGAAAAAGTCCATCTCCTGTTGTCTCTCACATCAAAAACCACCTGCATGATCTGTGATCTCCTTATTCATTTTTCACTGGCAATATCATAGATATTTTAGCCAGAAGCAATGGTTTTAAGGCGTAATGTTAGATTTGTTTCTTGCAAACCTTCAGCTTTTCTTTTCTGAATGTATCCTGGCTCTTTCAAGCTCAGTAATGCTGGTTGATAGTGGCCATTACTTTGAAGCTCCATGAATCGTATAAATCTGTCGTAAAACTAACCTATACTCTTCCGGGGGGTTCCTAAAAAAAGCAGATTGGTGAGGTTTTGTAACAAAAATGTTCCAAATTATAAGTCGCTGACTTTATGTTCACGAGAGAGTCGAGTTCTGGCTTCTTGGCTGACCTCTGACTTGATGTATGACGCAAGCTGCACTCATTCTTCTAGTGAAGTCCTCTGACATTTTTTGCTTGTTTTTTGACTTTTAATTTGTTATCTGTGTTTAGGCGCGCTTTACCTTTGTTCATCAATTCTCTGGTGAGCTTAAGAAAGTCATGTACACCTAGGATGGCTTGGGGGTGAGTAATGGGCTAATTTTCATTTTTGGGTGGCTTCATTGGGGTGAGTTGACCTCAGACAGGGTCACGATCCGGTTGTGATATCCCAGGCCGTGTAGCATGAGCTTCCGTCCTCCATATGGCTGATGCCAGAGAGCAGGAAACTCAATAGGTTGTTGTCCAACACTGCTGCCTGAAGTCAGTTCTCCTCTATTGTGCCGAGGCTGATCAGGCAGTGAATATTTCATGGCTCTTTTTTCTGCTCCTGCAGATTAAGGGGGATCGGACAGCTGGAACGCAGCTGAGTGTGACAGGTGTCCTTTACCTGGAGCAGGTGGGTGGAGACAGCGCACCTGATTACAGACGCCTCCACCTCTTAGAGCAAGAACATTTTACAGGTTCATTTTACACTGAACAATGTCATCTGGGAGACTATCAGAGTAAGGGATATTCTGTTTGTTAAATAACTTAATGTTTAATATCTTGCATAAAAATATGCATGTGATTTGCATTTAGAGTAAACATAACTAACATAGTGCACAGAATGCACAGAACATGTTGAATATGTTAAATAATAGTATAAAGCATAGTAGACTGAAAAGTCAACATAAAATGAAAAGACCCCATTTAACTTATTAATATGCATTCCTGGTTGCTTGATGTGAATGATTCATCAGTGCACATCACTCATGTTTCAGTTCACAATATTAAATATAATAACTTACTTCTGCCTCTGAAATGAGATGATGGAATAATTTAAATTAATAGCTACTTGAATATTATTTTAGCAACCATCCATTTTGCGTCGAACAACCACTTTTCAAAACGCAATCAATTCCTAATGGATAAAATTATTTTTATTTTCAATTTTATTGTATGTGTCAGTAAAGATATTAATATCACGTGATGCTAAAAATTCGGCATTGCATCACAGAGATAAATTATATTTTACAATAGAAATAGTTTTTTTTCATTGTCGTAATATTTATTAATGTAGGTGATTTTACTGTCATTTAAAAAAAAAATAAACGCAGCATTGATGAGCATTAAAAATCCTTTATTATTATATAAGTTAGTATGAGCCTGGTGTGACAGAATTGCTTACCAATTTTCTTTTCGATTATATCTACTCAACTAAAAATAAAAAAGACTGCTGAAAGTGCCATTTTACTTCATATAACCAGGAAGAGTAACAATACTGATTGCATTCATGCATTTGGTAAACACTTCTGAAATGATTTACGGTGCATTCATAATAGATGCGTTAACATTGTAATCAAACCCACAACCTTGATGTTGTCAACTTCGTGTTCTAGCATGAAAAGAGTATTTAAACACTAGTATTCCCTACAGTAGGCCTACTTTAACTGTTACAATCTGCAAAGCCTCTGAGCAGAGGAAGACAACGAGAGAGCGCATATAGGTTGCTCTGCTGCTGAATATAATTAATTAAACGAGTCTAATTAGGAATGTGAGAGCAGGTGCAGACTGTGGGTTGACAGCGCAGACAGCGACTGACGATGGGAGAAAAAAAGAAACTCAGCGTATAAAGGTACAGCGTGACAAAACAACTTTCTGCAGTTTGTCATGTGAACCCCCAGAGGAATAAAGCATGACAGAAAGAGAAGACCTCGGCAGCACACGGGTCAGACGCAGACGCTTCTTCAACGCCTTAAACACACGCCTGCGCTAGTGAGGTGCTGCTCAAATCATTACGCACACATATGCTAGACATCGCCATGGCTGCTAGAGCTCGACTGATAGCGTGATGCAACACTTTCTCAAGAGGTTTGCGTTCCAACATCCAACCTGCTGCTAGAGACTGTGATGCTTCGTCAAAATCACTTTCAAGTTTCTGGTGCAGGTGAATTCTAACGGAAAAGTGAGAATGTTAAGAAACTGACTTTAATTGCATTTGCAAAGTTATGTTTCGGTCACATGTTTTAGGATTTGATAGTCATTACTAATGAAATTCAACAAGAAGGAACTTTTGTTTGTAACTTGTTTGTGAAGTTTAACTTTGCAACTAAATGCAATACTCGAATGAATATTTTTTTGTGGGGGATTTTATGACGGTAGAGAAAGTGAATCAATATAATTTTCTCAGATAATATATGTTAATAAACAAATGAGGTTTACTCTAATGCTTTAATGCTTTACAGCTCAGACCTGATCCACCACTGAATTAAAATGCCAGATATTGGAATTTTCAGGTGTTTTTACCCACGTCTTAAAACGCCCATTTATCTGATATTTTAAATAATGAAAAAAGGAGGATGCTAAAAATCTAACTTAAAATGCATTTGCAAAGTTTTGGTCTAATTTTTTTCAACAAAGAAAGAACATGAATTAAGCCTGTCGTGTCATTAAATGTCAATTTCTCTGATATTATTTGAGATGTACTAACCTGATGAAGGTCTAGAGACAGAGACTCTACACTGATCTTCTGATATCAAATTCTATATCATTGAATTTTAGTTCGTCAACAAATATGACAAAAAGTCAACCGACAGACCTGTGTGTTTCTTCACGTCCCTGATTAAACTCAAATCAGCTTCTTTCAGTGAAAGAGATTTGAAATCCTTTCAGTGTTAATTCTTCTACTTCTTCTAAGTTAACATGCAATCCAAACTTATTTCACAGTTAATATTGCTAAAGTGTGCCAAGTTCATTAGAGCATTTTAATCTAAAGAGAACAAAGAATGAAGTTACAGAATATGTAATATTCCCAAATATACATGTTGCCCTTTCATGTTGATTCTCTCTCTGCTGCAGTAGAGCAGTAAAAACGAGAGCTGGAGAGAGTGCAGTGTGTGTGTGTGTGTGTGTTCAGAGACAGTCCAGTTTGTTTAAGTGCACCTAAGAGAGAGGCCACGCTCCATTTTATCACCATTTGCTCCCTAACAGAGTACAAATGTGGCATGTGATGACAATAATGAGGCCTGATATCTCAGAATGAGAGTGGCTTGAGCAGAATAGCAAAGCAGAATGTCTGTGTGTGTGTGTGTGTGTGTGTGTGTGTGTGTGTGTGTGTGATGGAGAGAAGGAGAGAGAAAGAGAAAGAAAGAAGTTCTGTAGTTCTGCAGAGTGAACAGACTGTTTTAGTAAAAAAGCTTGTCCACATCTTTATATATATATATATATATATATATATAAGGATAACAAAAACGTGCCAAAAATCACCAATACTTATGCCACTAGCAACTACCCAGTACACCCTAACAAACTTCATAACAACACCCTGACAACAATCCAGAGCACCGACCCTAGAAACTAAATAGAAACACTCTGAAAACCACCCAGACCACCATAACATCCTGATAACAACAGAACATCCCAGACGTTGTATTAACGTTCTTGTTTGGTTATTAGAACGTTATTCTAAAAGTCTCTTGTCATATTAATTCATATATTTATTTAAAATGTTATTGAAATGTTCCATTCCATTATATTATAGTTCTAAAAACATTTTCCTAACGTTCCCATTAAGTTATAAAAACATTATGTTGAACATTCTTAGAACATTCGGGGGGTTTTTAGACGTTGTATTAATGTTCTTGTTTGGTTATAAGAACATTATTATTCAAAAACATATTTAAAACATTCCACTAACAACACAATGATAATGCTTTTATGCTAACGTTTTTAAAAGGTTTATCAGTTGCAGGTAACGTTAAGGAAGTGTTCCACAAGCGTTATGCAAGAACTGTTTTTGATAACTTTGATAACCTTTAGAGAACATTAGCCAAAGTAACGAGAATGTTACCCGTTAGCTGGGATCCTAGTAACATTTGAACACCCTGACAAGCACCTAGAACTCCCTAGCAAGTACATAGTAACACTCCAAAACCCACCCAGAACAACCTAGCAACTCCCTGACAACTACACAAAACAATGTAGCAAAAACACAGTGACTCCCTGACAACCACACCTAACACCGACTGTATCACCCTGACAACCACCCAGAACACACTACCAGCTCCAGTACATAGCAACAACACAGAACACCATAGCAACCACCTAACAACTCTTTGGTAGCTCTCCAAAACAACACTATTGTTGTAGTGACTTTTGATTAATAGACTGTAAAGTGTGTTTCCATGCAAAATTTGCAAAACAAATGTGATTAGACTACAGTCACACTGAGAAAGCGCTCAATGTCATGGTTGGTATATCACACTAAGGTTTTAGTTTTTTTTCCTTTTAATTATCAAGGGAGGTTTGACACCGTGAATCATCGTTAGCCTGTCTACGCGGCCGCAGTCAGAGGCTTTCACTGAGGTAAACGGCACAATTAGCAGCTCACCGAGAGAGAGGAGGATTCAATTTGACATCCATCTGTCTTGATCCATCTCTTCTGATCACATGAAACGCTGAACCAGGGGTTTTAACATTCAATTACACTCCTCGGGTTAATCCGGAGTAAAGTGTCAATGTTTTAATCATGAATTAGCAAACTATGGTGAAAACTATGGTGGGGGAGCTTTGTCCTGAATAGAACTGACTGATCAACATCTACATGGCTATAGATTATATTATATTTATTTACTCAGAAAATCTATTTTCATGGCAAATCCAGATAATAGAAAATTTAATTATAATAATTATAATAATTCATTCCAATAAATAAAGAAAATGATACCCAATCATTCAACAATCGTTCTTACAGCAATACGCAGTAAACGTTGCAATTATATAAACTCTTTCAGTTATATAGAAAATCTACATTTTATCTGTCTTTTTAAATGTGTCAATTATTGAAATTTATGAATACAACTATTATATCTTAAAAGCCCACATAAACCAAATATAGAATATGGAAATCTGAATGTAACACACATTTAACACCAACATATTTTGCCATCAAAATAGCTTTATAGCTTTTTTTAGTTGACTTTATCTTGTTCACTCCAAAATGATGATACTGGAATTGTACTTTAAAGGCCAGAATGCACACACACACACACACACACAAATATGCTTGAAAGCAACTACTACTAGGAAGAAATTGGGCTACCTTAAAATCTCATAGTTGCACTCAAAGCTTGAGACAAATCCTAGTGACAACTAGCCCCAGCCTTCTCTCATAACATACATTCAGAATGTCTTACATGAACACCCTGGATGTTGTAAACAATTCACACATAATAAAGGAGCAACAACATGCATGTGGTGTATGCGCTCTAAAGTCCGGGTGAGGGTGCGCATCCCGTGCACAAAAAAATGTAGAGGCAACAGAAAACCAGAGCATGGCTTCTGCTTAAGCCCGAGTGATCTGTGTGTGTTTGACCTCCACAGGTGCAGCAGAGTCATAAACACAGCTGTGATTCAGACTTAAACTCACACAACCTTTCTAACCTCCTTTATCAAGCCCCGCACACACACCAGCCAGACCTTCATTAGTCTGTGTGGACAATATCAATGTGCTCTAATGCTTTACAGCTCAGACCTGATCCAACACTGAATTAAAATGCCAGTTATTGTTATAGTTCAATTCTCTGCTCTTGTTAATGTTGAATAGACTGTGTTAAGCCAGAGAGTTACAGTATACAATACAAAGAGCATTTTCATGCTGCATTACAGGAACATGAGAGCTGAAACTGAGACAGACGCAGGTTGCAGCGGTTTGCTAATGGCATCCTTAAAACAAAACATTTATCCTGCTCTGGTGCTGTTTTCACTTCCACTTTGCTGGGACAAGTCATGGTTATCTTAAGATATTATCACATTTGCATGGAAATAATATTTCAATATTATATGGGTTGTGTTTGACCAAAAGAAAATAAATGTACACACTTGCTTTTTGTATAGAGGGCACGAAAAGCTAAAACTTTTTTTATATATATAAACTTTATAAAGCTATATTTTTCAGCATACTGAAAGTATATTTTGTCTAATTGCATTTATTTATTGGTTTTATTTACATTTGAAAATGTAATGAAAATTTGTTGAAAACATATCTTAATTTCTAAAAAATATTTTATATATATATATATATATATATTAAAAATGATTAATGTTGCAAAATAAATATTAAATTAAATGAAATTAAATACATTAAAATACATTAAATTAATTTTTTTAACCCAATAAATATAAAAACAAATAAAATTACTAAAAACTTAAAATATGAAATAAAAACATTATAAAGTAAAGTAACACAATACTAATACGATTTCTAAAATAAATTATTATTATTTTAATATGTATAAAGTATTCATTGATAAATAATAAAAAAATATCTACAGTTACTAAAAACCTTGAGTAAAATTAAAATGAAAATAAAGAAAACTCAAAATATTAATAAACATTATAATAAAATAACACTGATCTTTTGTTGCTTCCAAATAAATATGAAGCTATTTAGATACTTACACTCAGAAACAAATCAAAGTAAAACTTAGTATTTTAAAATGTTTTCACAAAAACAGCATTATTCCAAATTAAATCAAAATAATAATTCACATTCAACTAATACAACAAAAAAGTATGCAAGACAGTCGTCACAAGACCTCAGTTAAATGCACTGCATTGTGGGATAGAGTATTTCTCTGTTGCGGACAGATATGAAATCACTATTGAGTTATTCTATAGGCATAGAGAGGATTGTGTCATATATGAACACTCTGAATGAATCTTTTGGGTCATTTCCCAAATCATTTGCATGCCTCAGAACGCCCCGTGACTATGATTTACGCTCATTGTCAGGCGTTTTCTGCACCATGCTGCATTTTCTCCATATTGATGATCAGCGCGTGTGACTGTGCCTGATGCTGCTCCTGATTATGCAGGGCCCTCGCTGCTGTTAATCAGCACGGACAGAGGTTACAACAGCTCAATAACAGAGATGCTCCAGCTTTGATCCGAACAGTCATGCAGAACATTCCGGCCAAAGCGTCAGAAAGTGTGCTGTCAGGCCTTTTGGATTTAAATTAAACCCTGTTAACCCAGAGAGGAAGGAGAAGGAAGACGGAGAGCAGAAGTCAGGGATGTGCCATTTTCTCTGACGTTCAGAGTGGACGACCATTAACAATTTGTGTGCACAGCAGAAAGAAATAAGTGCCTGCTGACAGATGGATCAATCCTGCGTTTCAGGTGGAGAATTCTTAACTACACAAGTTCTACAGCTCAGCAACGAGTCATATTAGGGATGCATACGCTACCAGGACTTTAGCTTAGATCGGTAGTAAAGCAGAAGTTCACCCGCGCTGTATACTCACCTTCGTGTTGCTTCAAACTTATTCAATTTTCTTTCTTTCATGAAAGGCTCAAATGTGCTGCTTTTAGCATCCCTGATCTCATTTCCAACACATTTTTGTGTTTTACAAGTCACAGAAAAGAAGAAAAATGACGACAAAATAATCATTTTGGGGTGGACTATTGTCTTCAGACATATGTGAGGAAACAACTTTAATATTCTGGTCTCTACACTGTAAAAAAAAAAAAATACTACTACTAATAATAGTTAGTGTGTAATAACAATAATAAAAATGTGTAATGTTTTACCTTGATTTAAGAATATTTTGAACATTTTAATGAACAATAGGAGAAATATATATATATAAATATATAAATAAATATAGTTTAGGAATTTGTCCAGCAAGTTGTTGCTAAATATGTCAAAACAACTGTTCATGAAATTATTATCATAAACACACACACACACATAAATATATATTTATTTATATATATATATAAATAAATAAACAAGACATATATATTGTGCTATATTCTTCAAAAAAACACTTTATCATGTATATAAAGACTTTATCGTCTCAGACTGGGCGGACTCATTCCAAAATTTCCCAATGGATTTCAGAGAATAAAACAAATCTACAATCACGACCTGCTGTATCTAATGCCTTAATGAAGAAACACGCCTTTAATTAACAAACCTCTTACAATCCTGATTAGGTTCTTAGGGGTTCTATTAGGCTTTCTGTAAGTCCAGAAAGCGATAATTGATTAAAAAAAACAATCCCAGGGCTCTGAGATATTGTGAGGGTCACTGGAGGCGGATGATGTTTAGTCTATTACATCCAGTCTTTCAAACACACCTCAAGGCACAATGATTTCCTGATCACAATCAACGCTACATTCATTCATTTACATGACCCATATTTACCAAATTGGAAGAGTTTTGACAATGAGATGAAGCTACATTTTGGTTTATGTGTTCCAGCGGAGAAAGTCAGTCACACAGGGCTAGTAAATAAAGTTTAATGGATGAACTAGTCCTACTGCTTTAAAGAAAGAGATGAGACTGTGATCCTGCAATTAAAGACCTGTGAGATTTTCTCTGAAGAAGATTCAGCGGAGGCCCATGGGACAATTAACTGAGATTTAATGAAGTCCCTTTTGTTTTCCATCAGGTCCTCTTGCTTTTTTTAGTTGACTTGAACTTGTCTATTCGCCCTCTTTTGCTTTGAGCAGAATGCAGTTAGTTAATAGGCCCTGTGTGATCAGATTGGTCTATTAGGGGAAGAATTTGAAAAAGGACTGGGAGAAAGAGACAATGGAGTCGGGCTACAGGCTATTTTAGGGTCAAAATTGAGCTTCATGTGGCCACCAGTGTAGGTCTTTAGCTTGATAATCATTTCTGATTACATATCATATCTGATTTTATCAAAAGAGAGAGAGAGATTTGAGTGTAACGCTCCTGAAAGATTAGTCAATGACACTATTCTTAAATACTAACATTTAGACCTACAATATTAATCACAATAGAGCCAATACACATTTTTAGCAGCCTTAATTCTGGAATATTTTTTCTACATTTTTTAATAAATCACAGCATCACAAAACCTGTTTTAAGGCCAAAAAAAAAAAAAAAAGTACAAAGTTCAAATAAATACAAACAATAATAAATTTAGGGAAAACAAATACTTTCCTAATGTGTTTTATGATAAAAATTAACTTGTATAAAATGTATATTTATTTATTCATTTATTTATTTCTGAAGGAGCATGTGACACTGAAGACTGCCTTAATGATGTTAAAAATTCAACTTTGCCCAAAAGGAATAAATTACATTTTAAAATATATTAAAATAGAAAACCTATTTGGAATTGCAATACTTTTCAATAATTTTGACTGTGTTTTTGATTAAATAAATGCAGAATTTAATATTGAAATATTACAATCATTTCACTGACCCCAAACTTCCTTAAGCTTATTATTTGTTAATTGCTAAGTAAGAGCAGTTTTTGGTTACACTTTATATTAAGTTTATATTAATAAATACTTATATAAAACAAGAAAAAGAACAAGTACAATGTACTTACTGTGTTCATATTGTATTGCAAAACACTTGCTGCTGTTGAGGTGGGATATGGTTAAGTTAACTTTAGGCACAGGTTTGAAGGTATGGGTAGGTTAAAGGGTGGATGGGTCAACATTGTAACTATGAATTTACATACATTAATTACAGATGTAGCGATATATATATATATATATATTTTTTTTTTTTTTTTTTTTTTTTACAATGTAAAAACATGTATGTACACCTAGTATAAAGTGGGACCCATCTTTTTCAATAAACACAGTTGTCCTACCTTTTCTATTGGGGAAACAAGACAGAATCGAGATCTGTTCTAAATCAGAATTGTGGATTTTTTTTCTTTTTTTCTGCAGCCTACATGGTCAAAAAACTACCATTCAACATGCGCCATTTGTGAGGAAATCTAATACAGCACTTTATAATAGTTTGTTTTGCTATCTCACACAGAGCTACAGAATAGATGATGGAGATTCCCACAGTTGGCAAACAGCAGAGATTTGCTCCACTCCGTTCAGCCGCACACAGGGAAGCGCCATTACCCGCCATAGACGCCCTCCCTGCGCGAGAAATGAGCAATTGACCCCGGCTGCTGCTCTCAAACTGGCGCCGTATCAGAACCTGGGGGAACGTGTTGTCATCTGAATGAGATAAGTTTATTTTCTTCCGTCCGGCATTTGTTCCGATATGCGGGGAGTCTGAACGGGGAGAAGAGGAGCAGCGGGGAACCCGTCACCGACACACGCTGCGAAAAACAAGAAACGGCCGTGAAACGTTTGGCCATCACCCAAATCTCTGCCTCCACCTTCTGCGCGGGCTCCCAGCCTCGGAGAGAAACAGGAGGCGCCAATATTGTGGAACAAATTTCCGCTAATGTGAACCTGCTGGTGGGGACTCGAGGGAGGAAGGTGGACTCACATGACTATCTGAATGCACTTCACTGCTTTTATCGCTGACTGTGTGATGGTGTGTTGTTTTTCCAAGGCCTCAGACGGACAGAGTGTCTGGCCAATCGCAGCGGTCAAACACCTGCTGTCCGTGCCGCATGTCTGATGCTCCTGGCCAAGAAAAGTGTCACACTGCCCTTCTTCTGAGCTTTACTTTGCCCTTGATGTTTGAGAACAAAACCCCACAAGTGTCTGTTCATAAACACTAATACATTCACTTTGAATCTGGAGTTTGCAGAAGAGGTTTCTTCAAGGAAAAGTTTACATAATTGATCAAATTTACTAAAAACACTATGGTGTTTTCTTTTAAACTTTCTTCTTTGGAAGTACTTAAGGCTGGGTAAATGATTTCTTTTTGGATCAACTATTCCTTTCAGTCTCATGCATGTGCTTATAAACAGTATGCCAAATAAAAAGGAAAACTTGTGCTATAGATATGAATAAAATGACTTTGGCTTGTTTATGCTACGCAATGGCTTGTGGGGTAGACGCTAATCATTTGTACACGAAAATGCATATTATATGCACGTTAAAAAAAAAACACAAAGTCAGTTTTTGCAGATCATTACCACAAGTTTTCATTTTTATTTACCGTACTATTTATATGCATTTTCATGAGATCTGTCTATTTTCTAAATCAATACTGTAGAAAACTACAAGAAAAACTTTCAAAAGAACATTCCTGCAAGTGGCAAGTTTCTCTCGAAGTTATGAACAAACGTTCTTCCAGTAGTGTTAATAAAACCTTTGTTTTGAGTTTTCTTTTTTTCTGTTCTCAAAATGTTGTTTATGGAACATTTTATTTCTAAAAAAAATTGGTTAATTTTTAGTTTAGTTCATCATTACTAGCTCATTGACCATTTTGTAAGTGTTACTTGTTCCAAAGCCTCCGGACAGTATTAAAAAATTACATTTCAATAGTGTTCCCTTAAACACACACACACACACACACTGGACTGAAACTAACCCCTTAAGGCTATCAGGCAAAGAAAGACTCTTCAATGGCACAGCAGCGCTGAAGATCCAAACGCTCTTCTTTTAGCAGTAAAAACTTTATGAAACACTCCTTGCAGTAAAAAGCAGACCTGTTAGCAGTAAAAGAGCCCATGGACCCTCGTGCGCTATTGTTACATGAGCAGGAAGGCGCATTATCAATCTGAAGTGTGTGTGTGTGTTGTGTGTGTTTGTTTTGGGGGGAATGGAGTTGGCGAATGTCAATGATTTCCATAGCAACAGTGGGGTCCCCAGCTGTCATGTCTGGGCAGAGATATGTGTCATGAGCCTGGGGACCACTTAACCTAAACGGGAGTTTAACTCCGGGAGTTCAGGGTCTGTCTGCACAGATTTCTGCTTAAAATGCAAAGATGGGGACCCAAGGGGCCCCGCAGTACCAGGGCCCATGTCATCCAAGAAACACGGCGATGCACACTAGCTCTTTAGATATAATTAAGCCTCAACGGCAGGGAAGTGGAGAATTGGAAAGGAGAGGGAAAACACGGAATTAGAAGATCCACCAGAATATGGAGGAACAATATAAAAGTCAAAAATGAGATTTCTTTAAAACAACAGCTGTTACTCTAGAAAGCAATGAAATGAAGAGCAAGTGTAGACTTTTAATATCAAGAGACCAATCAAATGTTATAAAAATGATGAATTGTAGGAGAACAATTTGAGATGAAGTTGATCCATCAATAAAACATGAGCTTTTAAAAAAAACTTCTATAAAACAGAACAAAAAGAAAATTATAATCACAAAGTTTTGCTCATTCAATGCTCGTGACTTTCATTTTAGCATTAATTTAATATAAGTTAATAATAATTGCTTCAAACTCACAAAAATATATGATACTTGTATAAAGCTAAGAACAAAATCAGGGAATTCTGTCACAAAACAAATCATATTTAATTAGAAAAAAATGTTATATCTTCAAATGTAATATCAGAGCACTATTTTATAATATTTACAAAAGCTACAAAATGCTTACTGCTCTCATGGCATAAACAAACCTTGGTGCACTGTTTAGTGAGACACAAAATATGTACCAACAGGTACATACTGTATCACTGCAGTTTCCAAAAGAAATGAACACTAGAGGCAGTACAACGTTTATTCATGGTTGCAACAAAAAATGCGTTTTTATATCAGTTTTGCATTTGCTGACACCATTTATACTGAGATTAGAGATTCCATGATTGCAGAAATCCGAGCACAGTTTGAGACCTTCTTGAAATCTCCTGAAACTCTACAGAACAAAAAAAAAAAAAAAAATCTAAATTCTAAATTCATACAAAAATCTCCTTTTGCTCTCTATTTAATCTCACTGCAGTCTAGGAGGAACTATTGAGACATTAAAGAGACCTCATTCATTCGTTTTTCTTTTCTAAGGCTACTAATTCTGATTGATGCTCATATCAATATCCTCTATGTGCTTCGTCTCCACTGCTCTCAGATAGATCATTATAAACTTGTGAAAGTGATGTCCAGCTATGCATTATTAATCTGCCTTCATTCTAATTACCAAATCGATAATTTCTCGGATAAGTAGAGCGTTTGGTCGGGTCAGCGGAGACCTGACTCTTTGAATGAACAGAGTGTATTTTTCCTTGACACATTGCCAGCAACAGCTCCGACATAAAGCCCCTGTTGTCTCTGAAAGGGAAAACGCCGCATTGTCCTGGACGGTCCCCTTCTGGACGAGAAAGGCTGGCTAATCAAATGCCTGTTTTCCTCTGCAGCTGGTTTTCAGGAGGTAAAAAGGAGCTGACCTCCACCTCCCCTCCATCCGTATGCTCCATCCCTCTGTCCCCCTGGGACCCTTCAGCCGGCTTTAGAGGCAAAATGAGGTGTAAGTCTATTAAAAGGGTGTTTGTGCCCCAGTCAATGTCCCAGCGGGAGTCCCTGCTTTCTCATTCAGGTGGAGCTAATTTCCCTTATTCTGCTCACGGCCTGACATACGGCCGCCACACAGAGACAAGGCATTAATAAACGATTATAGAGATTAGACAGCCAAAGGATGAAGGCCTAGGCCACACTTCAAATCAGACGGAGTGCTACAATCAAACACCCTAGCAACTGCATAGCAGTGTGCTAAAAACATCAAAGATACCCCCTAGCAACACCATAGTGACCAAGCAACAGCAACAGGTTCTGTCGTAACTAGCCGCGATGGCAACACGTGAAATTAGAAACTGTTTCTATTTCCGCAACATTGTGACTAGAACACCACCATACGACAGTGGATAATCTCTGGTGATTAACATGTCCAATATGAATTTAAATATTACATTACGTGACCTTATAGCCATACTGAAAGCAACAACGAACAGTTTACCTCAGATTTTGAAAATAAACTAAAGCAAAGATGACCGTTAAAACTGTGAACCAACGAGTGTATTCCATAGCAGAGATGTTGTCAGTCACTAGGTATGTGCATTTTAATGATGTTAAAAAGGTTTAATATTTATGAATTCGATCATAAACGTATCCATTTCATTGCAAAATTAGTGCTCCTTCAGAGTCCGCCCACACACGCTTCTGATTGGCTGTGATATTTGACTGATTCTGCGTCGCGTGTAGTATGGACACCCAAATTGCTTGTCGCTGGAAGGACATGGTGCTAGCAGCCTAAATTCCCCTGCAGCCTCCAATAATAAAAAAAACAAACAAAAAAAAAAACATAGCAACAATAAGCAACACAACTAGGCTCATTGGAAATACGTACCACTTCATACATTTCTGCAAAACTGAAAAAAAACATACCTATAGGCTATGAACCTCAAGACATTTCCAAACTTGATTTCATTATCAGTGTGAAAAACAAAAGTAACATGGTTATGTGCAAGAACAACAAGACACTCATGTGATTAAATTGTTTTGCTTACCTTTGACTCTTGCAACAGAAGAAATTAATCAGGGCTCTCAAGTTTTAGCAAAGATTTGGAGTGAGATTTCATTTGCTTTATTTGCACAGCAGCCCCTCTGGCCCACCCAGTTCTCTGAAGTTATTTCTAGCAGTTTAATTTTATTTATTGTTCATAAATGATCAGCACAAATATGAATTATAACAATTGGTAAATCTGATAAAAGAGACAAATTCATCCAAATAAAATAAATAGCTTTATATATTTCAAAAATAAAGATAAATTTGGTGCCAAAAGAGCCAATCGAACAACTGAGCCAACTTAATGTACATGCTGTACACATATCGTAAGATTGCAGAATCTGAAACTTTAGAAATAATTTAGTACGAATTTGGCAATATTTTCCAGCAGCAGCTCACACTATCTTTGATCACAAGCAACTGATTGTGTCCAGGAATCATAAACTTAAGTAATACACATAAATAAAAAATGAATGGATTACCTACCGCATTCTTCATTATTGCTCTTTCAAATTCTACTCACTACTCGCACACTACTGTACGCACCCATGCTGCCTAGTAACGAACTCGGCAGAGAACTTAACATCGTGTGCTCAGGGGTGGCCAGGGACATGTCTACAGAGGCACAGGCCTCCCTAGGCCTCCGTGTAGAACAGTCACTGGTTATGACTGGTTCAAATCCTGTGTAAAACGGTTTGACAAAACAACTCGTATCGGTGTAAGGAAGTTTAAATAGCATGGTTGCATCAGCAAATACATTTTTGCATTACTTTTGCATTTGTTAACACTATCGGGTAGGTTTAGGTTTGGATTTGGTGTAGGGGATAATTCCAACATGATACAGCATTAATCTTTAGCGACACTCACTGGATATTTGAATTCTGAACGGCTGCAAAACCTACCTCAAGCAGCATTATAAAAACACTACAATACACCTGTCAACATAATACAAAGCGTCACGTTACATATTAAATGTGTGTTTTAGCACAACTCTTTGGACATTTTCAATTTGAAACTGTGGCGAAACGTGCAGTGAGGTACATAATTACTGGGTTGCAGAAATGTATGTAGAGGCAGGTATTTCCAATGGGACTGGGTTGAACACATTAAAACACTCAAAATACCACAGCAACACTAATCCCTAGCAACAACAAAGAACACACCAGCAACAACATGGCAACACAAAAACAGAGTCAAAATTAAGTGAGGTTTTGCCAAAACATGCTAAATAATCTGCCAATGGGGTGAGTAAAATAATCTTGTTTTCTGTTTGAAATTAATTCATTTGAAGATTATTTTGCTTGTTCTAAACAAAAACTTGATTTTGACTTGTATTGGTATTTTGGCTTGAAAACAAGTCAAAAAGATGCTCGGTGATTGTCTCATCCAAGATAGAAAAGTACATAGTATTTTTTGCAGTGCTGGCAACCAACTTGAACACCCAAGTGACAACATGACAACACATCAAAATACCATAGCAACACTAATTCCTGGCAACATATAATTTTTAAATAAAAACTGAAACAATTTTTAATGTACTCTCTCTGACCAATAGGAATTTCTGCAATACAATTCTGTTTGTTCCGGCTTGATTTGAAAAGTGGTTCTTTGCAAGCCCTCAAAATGCATCTTACTCAATCATATCCATTAAACACTTCATCAGTGATGCCACTAATGTACAAGCAGTCAAAAATGGAGCTGAAAGCATGGTCAAATTAAGTAACATATTCAATAAACGCTAGAAAATTACAGTCAACTTGCTTAATAGAAGACCTGATGTAAAGTCGTAAAGCAATGTTTCAAAACTCCCATAACGTCTGAATAACTTTAAGTACACCATTAAAAGTTATTCACCCTCTCTTTCTCACATGAATGTTACGCAGAAGGGCAAACCCACAATTCAGCAGAGCATGTGAAACGTGAGGCTTCAAACACATCGATAATATCATTCCATCACTGGTGAAAGGAAGCGGGAGAAAAAAAAAAGCACATTTATCAAGGCGAAAAAAGTGTAAATGGAGGCGGTCCTCATTCAGCCTTCGCCCTGAAATGGGATCCTGCTTTATCAAAATGAAACGGCTGCCAAGATTGGGAAAGTAACAATTGCATTCATGGACTCTCTTCTTCACGAAAAGAGCTAATTAAGGGCTGGCAATTTTAGCGTTGCACATTCAGACTCTTTAATTGAAAAGAAAATAAATACGACCAGGAAGGAGAGCGTAAGCGACTGTGGAAGGAAGGGTGAATTCAGTTACGGAGGCAGATGGCAACAAATAGCTGAGAATTATAAAGTCAATGGCCGCTCCCAGCATTGTACGCACTGATGACTTAAGGGCCGACTCCGTATGGTATCAAAAAGCCGATTGAACCTTTTTGAATTTGAGCTCCAATCTGGCAGAAGTTCAACTTTAATTGAAAAGTTTTCTGTAATTCTGGTTTTCAAAGACAGGCGAAGAAAGAATCGCGAAACCGGTTATGGACCTCCTTTCTAATGAACGGCAGAATGTTTTCACACCATCTTTTTTGGCTCAGTCTCGACTGTGTAATTGTTTGATAATTCATCTCGGAGGTCTAATTTACCCCCTGTCGGGTGAGCTGTATGTTGCTCTGTGTTTTCCGCTGACTCTGATATGAACTAGCAGAGAGATGGCTGGGCTCCGTAGGTGGGTTTGCATTTCATCCACGTTAACCCTTTAGGCAATCGCCATTTATATGCTAAACTTTGGAGTTTGGAAAACACTTTGCACAATGGCTCATTTTAACAAGAAAATGGTCACTTTTTAGCTCTTTTCATGTTTTTACTCCAATGAAATACAAAACAGAATATCTGAGAAGAGAAAGATGTACAGAACAGGGGGGGAAATCTTAATAAAGGTGCTTTACTGGGATTGATAATTCCATGAAGAACTTCTAAAATCCATATAACATTTTCAAAAGATTCTTTGGTAACACTTTAGAATAACGTTCCGTTGTAAGTCATTTATAAATCATTTATAAGTGATTAGTTAATGATGAAAT
>JAUMHI010000053.1:16950519-16977257 GCA_032359435.1 Enteromius unitaeniatus | reverse complement strand
CATGGTCAGTAAACCATTTACCAGTGGTTTTGGCTCTGTGAGCAGGTGCCAGGTCGTGCTGAAAAATGAAATCTTCATCTCCATAAAGCTAATCAAGACTTCTGGCAGAGTCTGGCTTAAACGCTGTGGTAAATGAGTGTGTGGGTGTGGCTACTTGCGAGCAGGTGTGAGATTGCAAATCTGAAACAGGTGAGAGTGTGTGGTGCATGATGGGAAATGCAGTCCAGAGGTGACGGGTGACTGTTAGTGGCTGAGGATGAGAGCTAACAGACCAAATCATAACAAATTCTTTCAGCTGTTCATGTGAGCGCATAATAATATTAACATTTACCTCAGATTTTTTAACTTAGCGAATGGTGACATTAAAATAAACTAATATTAATAAATGCTTTGAGGTATTATTGTTAGTTCATGTGGACTAATGTTAGCAAACTGGTTTAGAAGAGCTGTTTGACTGAAGAGAGTCAGGATCATCAGCTCTGCCTGGCATGTTCAGCTCAACACGGTCATGTGACTTTCCACACGGACACCTACGTCCAGAACTTCATAACTCATACATCAAGCTCAGCATTTGAGGTTAGAGATTGGTTAATCCAAAATATTCAACAGCTATATAAACGTATTCATGATTTTTGAAAGTCATTTTTGCCTATGTTTTGCTTGATAATTAATAATATAATGTTGTATATATATATATATATATTATTCCACCATCCTGTTTGGGACACTGATGTAAACACTGCTTTAATTGTAAAATAAAATAAAGTTGTATATATTATCGCTGCATATATTTTAAATAGCAATACTGTCTTTTGGTTTCTGGTTTGTCCATAGACTCAGGAAAGCATTTAATATGACAGTAATACATGAGTTTGACTTAATAAATAAATAAATAGTGTATAACAATATTGACTTTTGTATTCTGTCTTGTTGTCTGAGGAGAAGCGTTCAAATTAGATTTATATTGTTTTTTGTAAACATGCAGTACTTGTATACACACATACATAAAATATATATTCTCCAACACGATTTCTTCACTATGTGTCCCAACCATAAATAAATACAGAAATATAATTGCAAGTACAATTCTGTGAACCCTAAATAACAAGAAATGTACAGTTACACTGTATTGCTGTGAGAACATGCACACACACACACACACACTGCTGAGGACAGATGCTTTGGCAGTTGTTGACAGAATTCAGTCGTGTCTGTGTGATTACTGGACTATCACGCCGTACACGCATCACTGTGTATGAATTAATGAGAGAGACTGCCACCACAGAGACAGTGTGTGTGTGTGTGTGTGTGTGAGAGAGAGAGAAAGTCACATTAGTCATATGTGCACAATTTGCCCATATATAAAGTTCTTTACATTCATCCACACAGCTCAGATTATTTAGTTTCAGATGAGGTGAAGTGGGCAGATTGTGAAGGACTGTGTGAAGCATGTAGGTGTGTTGGTTAAACTGCTGGCCCTAATTAAACCAGCATTAATCTGTCATTAACCTGAAGATCAGAATCATTAGCCTTCATAGTTCACATGCACACGAACACACACAGGCTAAATCACAATAGCCCAGTGCTGTTTTACCATCACTGTCGCAGTTTTTACTCATATTTTACTTTAGTTTTTTTTGTTTTTTATCATATAATTGAGTTATTTTGTTGTCAGTTTTTTTTTACATATTATTATGATTATTATTATTCATGATCAGTTTTATTTCTAGCATTTTTACATATTTAACAAATGGTCAAAAATAGTTCTCAAAATACATTTGTGTAAATATATTTTCTACCATGTTGTTCTTTTTATACAGTTTTGTTCTTCAGTTCTTACTCCTGAAATAGATTTCCAAATACATGTTGGTATAAGAAAGTCTAAAGTAAATGGTTTTAATTTAGCATGCTTTTAAAATACTGTTTGACCAGATGGGTAGTCAACCTTGAATAGCACTGAATATATTGAGAGAACTTTTAAATATTAGCATAATGCATTAAAATGCAAAATAAAACCTATAAAGTTCTAAAGTATTTGGTTGGCTCCTATGCAGTTTCAGTGCTCTGTGAATTCTGTGATCACACACACACACAGAGACACAGACAAAATCATCTGTTAGTAGAAAAATCTGAGATACTGGAAACTGACGCAAATCAATATTAGATCAATTACTGTGCAGGTCAAACAATATTAAACAGAGATACTAAAGGGATCTCAGCTGTTATGTTTCCTGTAGGTGTTTGCATTCTCATATATATGCTTCTCATTGACTGATTTATTTATCAATCACACTTCATGTCCCTTAAATGCAGTGAATGTGATTTTTTTGGAGGCTGTGCTGGAATCACATGTGCTCCGACCGCTCTCATTGATTGCCACAACCAAAACACTCTGTTTTAAACATGTCTGATGCCTGAGGGCTCTTGTTCACACACTTCTAAATGTCAAAATGTTTTGTGCTATTGAACTGCTCTCAAGTGCCCTTTACCCAGAAGCCCTGAAAGACAGAGAGAGAGAGAGAGAGAGAGAGAGAGAGCGAGCTGTTATGTGAACAACACTAGTCTACTTCACTGGAGAAAAGAAAACACTACTTTGTAATAGTTTATGAACTGAAGAATTAAAAAAAGTGTTTATTTATTTCATGATTGAAAATACATTTTTAGTCAGATTTAATTATTAGTAGCCTGCTGGGAAAGAATTTACTTGCCTGCTTTAGAGAAAATTACTTTATCAGAAAGATTAATCAGTTCAAAAGAAATAATTTCATAAATAAGTATGCATTGCCAATACTCTGACTTGTTTTTGATTTTTTTGGTCAAGTTACCCTGATTGCATTAATATTTAATTACATTATGAAGTCTTGTAGGATTTAGGTCAGATGTGTTTTTGCAAAATAAGATATTGATTTTGATTAAACTAACATAGCAAGAACAAAAAGGTCTGAAATGCATCTTGCATTCTGAAAGTTTGCACTGAGAAATGATAAGGACAGCAGACATAATTTTGCAAATGAAACTATGTATTTTCTCTTTTCTGTTTAGATTCTGTTGATTTAGCTGAAAGCTTGAATACACACCACTCAATACACAAAACTGTCAAATATGCTATATTTTATGACAAAAGCATTTTTTAAAATGACAATTATATTTTAACATTCAGAATTATATGTGTGTGTATATATATATATCAAATTAAACTATTATTATTGTAAATTATTACATCATATATTGTTCAAATATACATGCATTACTTTATATATTTTATTTGATATATTTCATATATTCTTTAATTGAAAAAAAACATTGTAACATAAAAAAATAAATAAAAATAAAACAATAAAGGAAAGAAATTAAAGCAAAACAAAAATTATTACAATAACAACAGCAGCATTATATAGTATATATACAGTATACTAGCCTATATATTATACAGTAACAAAAAAAACTTAAAATAAAGTGTAACCAAAAAATATATTGTCATGAAAATAATAATGCAAAAATTCGTAAAACAATCTCCTAAAATAGGCCTTAGTTTCTTTGTGCAAAAAATAATTTTTATAGATTTTCTGGCGGAATATAACCTGCATGTCTTTGTGAGAAAGTTTCTTTTGTGTTTTAAAGCCTGTTTTAAAGTGTGTTAACTGCCTCCAGACCTGCATGAATCTCTGCTTAAATAGACCTGCACTCAACACATCATTAGACACTTCAGACAGACAAACGAATGTCACTTTAATTAGACAGCATTTGTGTTCCAGCGTCAAACACTCGCTCAAAACCTCTTTATACCAGAAAGACAAAGAGACACAGAGAAAGAGAGAGCGAGAGAGAAGGTCACATGAGGCAGAGCGGGCCGCTGTGAGTCCTGCAGATTAAACAAACCACTGATTTAATGAGAAGGACACTTGCTTGAGTTCCTCTTCATCTTCAGAGCCACAAAGCGCAGGCTCGCGTCCAAAGACAGAAATGAAAACACATTTTGGGGTGAGAACTAAACATTTAAAAAGCCCATGTGCTCATTCGTGCATACTGTAGAATCCTAGATTATTTCTTGCTTGGTTAATCCATATCCGGTGGCCTCGTACACAAAAGCCGACTAATGTTGTCATTAGTTCTGCTTCTCTGGTGGCCAAAAGCTGAATCTGAGCGGGGTCCGCTCCTCCCCCCAGACTGAGCGAGTGCTGTCTGAAGATAAAAACACATCATATGAGCTGGAGACGCTTAGAGGCAGTTAATTAGAAATATGAAAATGGAACAAGCACCTGTGACATTGATCAGTGTGACGGGAGATTGGAAACGTTTAACACATCCAAAAGCAAAGCTGGGATTCTGTTTGAAGAGCTCGGATTAAAAACAGCAGAATCTGTGTGGGTTTTCATGGGAAAAAAAGCTGTGGTGATGAAAGTAGTTAAACACTTCTAAAGCTAGAAAAGCAAGCGCAGTATGTACTTTTTGACTTGGATATTGTCATTTCATGTGTTTACGCTGATCTGATGCTTTTTAGTGGATCAGAAACCTACAACAGTTCACAAACAAATGACTCTTATGAACTGATTCTTCAAAGAATTATATATCAAAAGACTTTCAAACTCAGTTACCAGATTAAATCCTTCACTCCATCCATCCATTATCCATGTAGCCTACTGTATATATCCATTCGTCTACAGATTTACTGTATCTATCTGTCCATCCAGCCATCCATCAATAAATCAATCAATCAATCAATCAATCAATCTATCCATCTATCTACCCAGTCACCCATTCATTCAGTCATTCATCCATCTATCATCCGGATGGGTTCTTTCTCATTTCAGACTCTAATGCTGTATGCAGATGGAAAATCACAGAGAGATTTGAACTGACAGAAGACAAATGACCACATGACCTGGACATGACAGAGAGAGAGAAAGAGAGAGAGAGAGAGAGAGGATGGTGAGGGAAGAGACTCTGGACTCCCTAAAATCATTTATTTAATTTTATTAAACAATCGTTCTCATTATTTTACAAAAACCAATGTAGATGAATTAGATTTCCATCTTGAGTTCAAATATTGAGATGTGCTGACTTCTGAGCAGACTTTATTAACCTTGTGAAGCTTGACATAAGAAAAGGACGTTTTATGTAACTTTTAGGCAAAATAGAACAAAAAAAATTGCTTGTTTAATATGATTTAATGAGAATATGGAATATGTGCCTATATTTTAATGCAATTTGGTGCAGGTGCTGACATTTCTAAGATGAAATTCTGATGCTTGTAATGTAATTCAACTAGCTTTTTATAACAGATACTTTACATTATCTTTGCATAACATTATATAAATATCAGTCGTCACTCATCTCCAGTGATATATCTTAGTAAGCTGATATTTAAATGATCGATGAATAATTCAATCAATTAATTTCCTCAAATACCTGATGATATTTGATTAAGACTTATATTTGAACATCAAGAAAGTGCTTTAATTAAAATCGATCAATATTTAGACACATGTATCAAATATGAAATTAACAGGAGAAAAATTTAGCAAATTAACGAAACTGTTAAGATTTTCAAAAAATATCTATCTAAAACAAGGTTCACAGAAATGATAAAAACATTAGCAACACTAGAGTTTGTAAGCTGTAAAGCCAAATCAAATGAGTCTACTCAAATACACCAAGAAATAATTATATTATTAAACTGGAGAGCTGACGGCCCACATGTTCGCCAGATGTTTCTTCTCATCTGACAGGAATCGCTCTGTGCTTTTCTTCCTAACAGTCACACACTTGAGTGAAACTCAAAAAAAAATCCCCAAAATTAAACCATTAAATGTGACATGGAATAATAACGAAAATATGGGCGTTTCTCCGGGGCCTTTACACATGTAAAAGAGTCATTGCTACCACATCTCAAATTATGCATTGCGTTGAAACTTTTTCAATTCAATTCGCAAAAAGTTGTTTGGAGTATGCTTGAAAATTCCATTTTTTATTTCAATCTTTTGCTTGGCATTGCTTTATGAAAAATTATAAAAGAAAGTTATTTGTTTTGTGTAAATATTATTTTGCTAAGAACACTTATGTAAGTACACTGTAAAAATCATATGATCAATAAGTCATGGCAACATATCACTTGAACAATATAATTTAACTATTTCCCTACTCCCTAATTTCACAATTTTTTTTTAAATTGCACATAATTCAACTAAACAAGTTAAATAAAATTTGTTAAATGTTGACAGGAACAGCTCGTTTTAAAACTAAAATATAAGGCAGTAAACAAACTTTTTATAACAAATTTTGTTATGAAACCTTGATTTAAAATAGAAAGAAAGGATTATTTTATGCTAATAAAAATGAAAAAGAAAGAAAGAAGTCTAAATATCATATAGGGGTCAACTGCATTATGTTTCCAGCTAAAGATCAGTCGTGATTGATCCGTGATTTGCACAAGTGCCATGTTATTGACAGGAAGACGGACTGCGAGTGTGGGAAGACCGAGCCTGTACTCCATCACCCCCAGAAATTGCTTGCTGGGATATAACAATAACAGCATGTTATTTTTATCCTGAGTGTAGATCAATGGTAATGTAAAGAGCAGAGCGGATGATGGATGAACTTCACTGGGTTTTTAGTTCTGCCAGAGATTGGCCGTTACAGGCCCTTCAGTTTCTACAAGACTCTTTTAATATGTGAGACACATCACAAACGAACCTGAAGAGCAAATCATTGCGAAACACAGCATTTAGATGCTGGAGTCACATTTTAAAGTGTCTCAATGTGCTATATATTACATTTTTTGTTATGAATACAGATTTTCATACATTAAAAAAAAATATTTGATCACATATTTACATATATATTGCGTTTATAATTATAATTTTATATTGAATAATATCCCTTATAACATATAGATGTAATGAAATATGTTTTTTTTAAATATTATTATAAATAAAAATATTATATATATCAATGTCAAACTCAATCCAAGACATCCATTTGTTCAAAACTCCAAAATGTTATTATTATTTTTTTTATATTTGTATATTATTAATATAATTGCAATAAATATAAATAAACAATATAAACTGTATATATATATTAAATATTTGTTTCCAGAAAAAAAAAATTAACTCTGGGGGAAAAAAAATCTTTCTATAAAGCTATTATATTTTAAAATGTAATGCTTACATATATATATATATATATATATATATAGCCATACATTGAACATATAGCAGCATATATTTTCAAATGCACAACAACTTTCCTATACTGTATATGATAATATTTTTATATATTTTGGTTTCATGAGGGGTGGTGCTTTTACTTAACACTTCAAATATGATGTGCAATGTTTTTCCTGTGTTAAAACAGACATATCTATCACTCATGCAGCATTGGCAGCTGTGGATTCATAAATCATGTGCCAGGCGTGAGGATTGATCACTGGCTCTGGTGTGTGTGTGTGTGTGGTTATAACTCTTTGTAGCGTGAGTGTTGATGATACAGTGAGGAGCAGAGCTGATGTCCAGGATATAAATCTGTCTTCCATCGCTGGAACTCAGCAGATAAATGAAGCCTGCTATTGTGGTCACTATACAGCTGCTCTGATGGCTTCATAACAGTCTTCCTGACATGGTTTATTTACTACCTGAGATGACAAACAATGCACAACGCTGGTACATAATTGCTAGCAAATCAGATATTTGCGAAGACATTTTAGTAATAAGTGAAGAAAATCATTTCAGTTTATCCCTCAATTTATCAACATTTTGATAAAGCAATACACTTAATAATGAATGATTGAATACATACTGTTTTGTGTTCAAATATGTGCAGCACTTTTATTTTACATTTGTGCTGATAAACAAATTAACATTATTATCTGTGGTATCAACATAAAAAAAAATAATAATAAAAATTATGCATTTGTTTATAAGAAATTACTTTTAGGTCATTTTTTTGAATTTATGCATTCCTATTGTTTGTGATTTTACCACTTTTACTGGGTTATCATTTATATACTTACAGTTTTTGTCAGTATTTTTAGGTTTAGATTTTATGTTTTCAATTTAATTTTAGTTAACATTTTAGTAAATGTGTAACTTAATTTAATTTGGATATTTATTAGCCTTAGTTTATTTAGTTTTAATTCTGCAATTGACAATTAGAAGTGTTGCCTTGGCAACTTGCTGAAATAAAATTATGTTTATTTATATTTCCTTTAACATATATTACATTTCAAGTAACACAAAAATATTTTTATGTGCTTTGTCAATTATCTGAAATAAAACAATGTTTTAATCTTTGATTTTATTTAAAGTTTAAGTTGTATTTCATGTTACAACTACATTTTTTGTACCTAAAGGTAAAAGAAGGTAAGAAGTATAGTACTCCTGTAAAGGAGAATATGTAAAGGAGTTTGTAAATAATCCCTTAAACAACTATTATAATAAATAAAATAATTACTTCAGATTGTGATAATAATCATACAGACTGATAATAATGATAATGTACATTAAGGTACAAATAAGGTACACACCTGGGCTAGCTTTTTTTTTTCTTTTGTTAATTATATATGTGGGTTTACTTTTGGTTAATTATAATAACCCTGTTTTATTGCACATCTATAATCTACAATCTTTCATATTCTCACTAAACACACAGTTTATCCCTGATGAACCACTGCCAGCTTTTAAAAGCCTTGATTATAAAGGCAGAAATGATGGCAGCGCACAAGTTCAGGGCAGTCTGTCCTGCTGCATGACGGCATATGAAGCGATTACAGGCGTTTCAGTTCAATTGAGATATTTCACCAAAGAGAACAATTACATTTAATGCAATTCCACACATTTCCCTGCCAGAAACATGCAAATGCTCCTGTAGTGACAGCAGAAACATCTAAAACATGTGCTTTAGTGAGCAGCTCATTATAAGCGGCTCAAATCGACAGTCAGATGCAATTAAGAAAGCAGAAAATCAGGCATCTGTCTCAGTGGAGAGCAGCGGCCCGAACAAAGGCCACCGAGCAGATTTCATGCTTCACATATAATATGAATTCTACAATATGTAATCACACATTTGTAACTTTATCTTTATCTAATCTATAATTAAGAGAATGACTGTATTCTACGTAATTTAAAGATGTATGTCTAACATTATAAACGCTTTTAGAATTGTTTTGTTGTGATTTGAGGAGCAGATCTCTGTTTTCTTCACATCAGCGTCTGTTTAAATGAATCTGTTATTCCGTTTAAAGCAGTGTAGTCTCTGTACAACACTGACATCTAGCGGACAAAACATGCCATGACCTCAAAACTCACATCTCTGAGTTCAGATAAAATCCTTTTTAATAAATTATTTGCCTTTGTCTTATTTACTTAGAATTCAGAATTTAAATTCTATGAGCCTGGCTTGTTTAATATTTGAAAAACATTTCACAATGTTTAGAGAAAAAAAAATTAAGCATAAAACATTAATAAAACAAAAAAAAAAGATGCATATTCTTACACAGAATGGTATTTATCTCTTCAATTCGCGTTTATTTGTAAAGAGCTTGTCACAATACAAATCATTGCAAAGTAGCTTTACAGAAAATTTAAATTATTTACTAAAACCTTATCAGTGGTCAGAAGAAATGTAAAAATCATGGACATAATGACGTTATCACACAGATAATAATGGTGCAATATATTTAATAAATGATACAATTGAGGCCTGTCCCATACTTAAATAAACTAATTAAATGTAAATAAGTAAATAGATTTTCTCAGTATACATCATTTAAACTATATATACATAAGTGTGTGTATGTTTGTGTATATACACTTATTATATACACACACACACACATATATATATATTAAATGTATAGTTTACTTAAAATGATATATACTGAAAAAAAGTACTTATATTTAAACTTGTCTATTTATTTATTTAGGTATTGGACAGGCTTTAATTTTATAATTTATTTAGGTTCACATTTATTTAGTCTTTCTTTAACTGTATTGATAAAATGTATTTATTTGCTTAAAATTTTTAAGAGATTAATAAAAAAAATATTTTTATCATTTATTTATTTATTGCTTTTGGACAGGCCTCAATTTAATAATTTATTTTAGTTTCACATTTAACTGTGCTATATGAAAGAATAAATCAGAGGCACACCTGAAGAGTTAAAAACATCTTTACTTATTCCTCCAGTTATCACGGTTCTCTGGTCTCAGCGGGCGTCTCGGGTCAGGAGCAGATCTGAGTGAATGCACTAAAGATCAGAGCCGCTCGTCCCCATCAGATCCAGCTCAGCTGCTGGACAGCGTTTCCTGAGGGATCGTCACTGTGCTGCCGCACCGAACCAGAGACGCTTCAGAGAAAACAACCTAAACCCTTTCTGTAGACCCAGAATGCAACTAAAGAATCTGAATTATCAGAGGTTTAGAATTCCAAATTCTACTCAGAAATCAGATATTTTAAAACTCTGGCTGTGGAGGGAATCTTATGAAACATAAAAAAAATGTATAATTCACGTCAAAAACAAAAGAAAAAAATAGAAAACTAATTGTAATAAAAAAAAGAAAAGAAAATGAAGCCTACTTTAGGGCTATAATTTTCATGACAATTACACATTTTGCAATTTTTTTAATTATTTAAATTTCATTTGCATAAATCTAACAAATATTACCACAATGTATACATTTTTTACCATTCACATAATTTATATATATTTTTAAACTACAATAAAAGATAAATAGTATACATTTTTATCTGAAATTACAAGAAAATAAATAATTATACTTTTTTTTTCCCTTTCTTTCATTTTTATTTTTACGCCTATTTTAACACTAGTAAAATTGTTGTTGAATTTATTTTTTATGACACTACTCTGCCTTTAAAAGTGGTTTAACTGGAACAAATAATACCATAATGTACAAATTCTTTGCCGTTTGAATAACGTATCAATTACGACAATGAGAATTTGGGGGAGAAATATTCATAACTCATTTAAAATCATTTTAATATGATCCTGAAATAAAAATATATATAAATATATCCTTACTTTTTTAATTGAAGTGAAATATGTTTGCAACATTTTCATGACGTGTTTCATGAGATTCACTCACAGACTGATTGAATCAATCGATCACATTTTTTCAACTCTACTGTATGAAGTCTAAATGGATCTAGGAAAGAGGAAGTTGAATCTGAACGAATAATCAGAGAGCTGCTGTTGGATGGGTTATGATAAATGTCTTCCCTCCAGAAGCGTTGTAATGTCCCGCTCCACGTCTTCAAATGAACAGTGAGGATCATATCTGGAACAGATAATCTAGTTACGCCTGCTAATTGTTTCATTAATGAAATGCTTTACTGTGACTGCTCAGCCACGGTATTCTGTGCCCATATATTTATGAAGGCTTTTGAAATGCAAATTACTTTGAATTATGTACCTTTTGTAAGGAACTCCATCTGAGGTGATGAGAAACTTCTCGAAGTTCCACCGGATGTCATTGGCTTTGATGGGAGACCAGTAGAGCTTCCTGATGTCTCCGATGACTGGGTTCACAAATGGCAGAGTTTCCTACCAGAACAAAGCAGAAAAGTGTCGGTTCTAAATAGACTTTATCACCAGTCTGTGGGCTGTTCGGTACCTTCAGGTAGGCGTATAGCGGATGTTCATCAGAGCCGTTCACCTCAATCCTGCTGAAGATGGGGAACTTTGGGAGGAAACCTTGTCCTGGTCTCACATACTGCAGGACATTCAGGGTTTCATGGTTCTCCTCTGGGGAAGAGTACGGCGAAATGTATTCATTTTTACTGCTTTTCTACAGTAAAATATTTAATCAAAAATGAATTGTGAAATATTATTGCAGTTTCAAATAACAATTTTCTATTTCAATATATTTTCAAAAAGCAATTTATTTCGGTGATCAAAGCTCAATTTTACTTTAGTCTTCAGAGTCACATGATCCTTCAGAAATCGTTCTAATATGAACATTTCACTCAAGAAACATTTCTGATTATTATCAATGTTGAAAACAGTTGTGCTGCACAATATTTTTGTGGAACTGTGTTACAATTATTTATTTATTTTCAAGCAATGAATTGCATGCAAAATCAAAGTTTTTGCTTACATTTTTTATATATATGTGTGTGTATTGTGTATATTTAATATGCAGGCTATACATAAAGAGACACTCATACACTATATATTTGGAAAACATAAAACATGTATAGGCTATATTTATGTTATATAAATATATTTAACATACTAAAATTATTTTTTTCTTAAATATATATGATAGCACTAATTATTTTAAGGATTATTTAATAAATATAAGTCTAAGTTTTCAAAAAAAATGCATATTTTGTGTTTAAAGAAGTGTTTTAAAACAACATCCCATGTGACAACTAGCCCCAGTCTCCCTTATTTAATAAATATATAACCCTAGATTCTAGCTTCTAATATCTCATCTATGAACAATGAAGATTTGAGAGATTTTACCAGGTGCCTGAAGGCCAAACTGATTGCAGCAGAAGCCAAGCACAGAGAAGCTCGGGCCTCCATACATGTCCATGAGTGCATTCATCCAGTGATACTGCACAGATTATTATTTACATGTTACATATCATATTTGTTATTTCTTCATAAAGTATTGTTTGACAATTAAAAATGTATTCCACATTAAATTGTTGAAATGGGTTGAAAAAGATCAAATCTCTTTGAGGTACCTCTTCGATGGTGGACCCTCAGAAGGTTGCCACGTTCACAATGAGAAGAACTTTTCCCCTGAAGATGCTGAGTGGAGCGGCTTTTCCCTCCAGGGTGTTCATGGTGAAATCATAAACTGAATTCACGGCCATATTTACTGTAAATTGTCCTGTGTGTCAGGGTAAATGTATGCAGGAACCTGTGACTCCTGGCTGTGTTTCATTCAGAGCTCTGTAACTCTTGGCTCAGCAGAGGTTCTGCATGGATGACTCTATTGTTTTGTGCCAGTCATTTTTTTTGTCCCACTTTTGCAAAAGTTTGCTGACCTGATGGTCACGTGAGCCTCCTCATTTCAATGGTCAGCTTGGTGTTATTGGTCAACAGAAGCACTCCAGCACAGCAGCTGATGAATCAGGTTTGTTTTAAGAACTTCTGGGAACATCTCTAGAAATTACATGTTTCATATAAATAAAATAAAAAATAAAAAAAACAAAACACGCGCTTACCGGAGGTTTTTGGTATTGTATAATATAAAAAAATAGCCTAAATGCGTTATTTAGGGTTAGGCACGCTGTGATTGGTCGATTATGTACAAAGCCTGCACGCTATTGGTCAAACCACCTGTCAGTCATTACCTTCTTCAAATATGAAAACAAAGTAAAACCCAAGGAAATTTAGAGGAAAACAGGACGTATGGACACCCCAAACTTTATTTTTTGTAATTCTACTCATGTAGAAGCTTGAAGATCTGTTTGTTGGTGTCTGTTTATCGCACGCGCATACCGTCTGTCAGTTATTCATTTGACTCTGTTTAATTACATAATTACATCCATAACATTTATGTTTCCTGGTGTATAACAGCACCACTTCTCCTTCCAGGTTGTTAGATGGCAGCAGTGAGTCCTCGACGTATTGGATCCGTAGCAGCAGAACCCGGATGAGCCGGTCAGCTGTTTATCAATCATGATAAATAATGTGCGCGGATCAGAGGACAGTAGCAGCATGGATCAAAAACCCGATGAACGCACGCAAAGCCAAAGCCACAGGTATATTTAATAAAGACAGATGCGGGGGTTTGTGCACGGATTCAGAAAAACACGCGTGTTCCCTTGACTGATGCATCCTGTAAATGCATGCAAGCAGCTGTAAAACATAAGGTGTTTTGTTTTTATGTCAGTAAATACAGATTTTGCGTGAGACAGTGAGTGCATATGCATGTTAAAACTAGTAATGCATCCAAGACCGTCTCTGTGTTGTTTTGTATGCTTGCATGCATGTTAAAGGAATAGCTCTTCCAACAAATTAACATTTGCTGAATTTACTCACCCTCAGATCAACCAAGATCTACATGAGTTTGTTTCAGATTTGGAGGAAATGTATTACATCACTTGCTTACCAAGTGATCTTTTGCAGTGAATGGGTGCCGTCAGAATGAGAGTCTAAAAAAACAGCTGATAAAAAAACATGTTTAAAGACTGTCAGTTCTGGACACTTCCTCCAGTAAAAAAAAATCATCTCCTATTGTCTCTGGCAGCAGTTGAAATGCCTTATTTCTTATTTCATGAACATGCAGCTCATTCTGACGGCACCCATTCTCTGCAGAGGATTCATTGTTGAGCAGATTTGTGATTGAGGTGTGTTTTATGACAGATGTCAGCTGCTGGACCTGCCGTGGGAGGATGTGTTAGTTACACATGTGTTCTGTTACCTGCCGCTGCGTCACCTGGTCGGCTTGCAGTGTGTCAGCAAGAGCTTTCGTTCTCTCATCCAGGTGTATCTGGCCAACTGCCGGAAGTTTGACCCTGCACAGGTGAGGAAAAACACTGTTGTGCCAATAGTGTTTAATTTCAGACATGCACAAGTGTTCTTGGTGCATACAAGTCTGTCGTCTCAAACAACGGATATATATGCACACATATATTCCATTCTACAATACCATACTAATGTTTAGGGTCAATAACGATTAGAAGTAACAGATAATCATAGATATTTCATTAGTTGTACTTGCTAATTTGAAATCATCCAACACTCATTTAGTCTTTAAAAACATTAAGTTTAATTGAAATGCATTTGTGTTGCATTATAATGTAATGATACTTCAATTCAACATTTAATATTCTTTATTTCGTCAATCTTGCATACTTGTGCTTCTCCTCAGACAGGGACTCACATTCCTAAAGAAGCCTTTTGCTCGATGCTTCGCCACAACCAGGTTCTCCACCACCTCTGCGTCAGCAACTGCTCCGATTGGATCACAGACAAAGAGCTGCTGCCGGTGATTGGTCAGAACCAGCACCTGCTGCGTGTGGAGCTGCGCAGCTGCGTTCACCTGAGCCGTCACGCGCTGGTGGCCGTGTCTCTGAGCTGTCCTCGGCTGCAGCACCTGAGCCTGGCCCACTGCGAATGGGTGGACAGTCTGGCGATGCGCAGCCTGGCGGATCACTGCCCGGACCTGCGCTCGCTGGACGTCACCGCCTGCAGGCAGCTGAAGGACGAGGCCGTGTGTTACCTGGCTGGGAAGTGTCCCGCTCTGCGCTCACTCTCCGTGGCTGTTAACGCCAACATCACAGACATCGCCGTGGAGGAAGTGGCCAAAAAGTGCAGAGAGCTGGAGAGGCTGGACCTCACGGGCTGCCTGCGAGTGAGAAACGAGGCCATCAGGTGCGCTGTGTGTTTGTGGAGGAGACGCAGATGGATTTAAAACTCGGATGTGATGAGGAATGCATGGTTTAGAGGGAAACGTTATACGCTGTGGAAAAAAATGATAATAATTGTGATTTATTTAAACTTGTGTGCAAGAATGATCAGTTTGGCCAGGAATGATGGATAGATGATGAGGATTATTATTATTAAAGTTAACTAAATTTAGGTTCTAAAGATATGTCATTTTTAATAATAATTATTATTATTACTACAGATTTGTATTTATTTGTGTAGGTCCTGCTTCTTTGTGAGACTGTAAAATGTTTATAAAATTGAAAATTGCTGTTATTACAGATTATTATTTCATATTTTCATTGTTGTTATTATTATTCTGTGTGCAGCCTTTTAGTTAGACTGCACCATATATGTAGTGATTATTTATATAATTATAAAGTAATAATAAATTATACTATCGAAATGATAATTGTTACTGTTGCTATTAATAAATTATAAATTAATCACTTCATAAATTTAAAATACTGAAAAAAGAAATGACTATTGTAAAAAAAATTGTGTAAAATAAAACATAGGACAAAATATTATTGAAAATTAGTAAAATATTACTAAATATTAAATATTACTTTTTATTACTAAATAAAAAATCTACTCATCATGTTTATTGTTAGAACTAAATACGTAGTATTAAACAAAATTGCTATTGTAATATTTCTCTAAAAAAGATTTAAAAATATATATATATAATATAATATATAAAATAAGTTATATAATATTGATTTTATTTCTCAGTACAACTTTAAAATTGCAACACTAAGATTTATTGATGTATTTATTTCTTAATTTCCAAAAATGTTAGACCATCAAGCCTTTATTTTAGCAAAAAACTGCGGAAGGGCTTAAAGCTTTTGTTTAGTTGACAAGTGACCATTTGTAAAAACAAGTTTGGGTAGATGTATGGTGTATGTTGCACATTATAAGCTACCAAATCTCAGAGCCATAAAATGAGATGATTAATGTGGAGCACCATTTCCTGCAAACCAAGCTTTTTAATAACTTTAGTTTATCTGCGTTCAGGACGTTAGCAGAGTACTGCCCCAAGCTGCTGTCTCTCAAGGTGAACCACTGTCACAACGTAACCGAGTCCAGTCTGGGCGTTCTGCGCCGGCGTAACGTGGAGATCGACGTGGAGCCTCCCCTGCAGAGGGCGCTAGTGCTGCTGCAGGACGTGGTGGGCTTCGCTCCCTTCATTAACCTGCAGATTTAGCACAACATCTGGACCATTCTGGAGGTACCATATCAGAACTAGCAATGAAATCAAAGCTAACCTATGTTTTTGATCTCAAAAAACATTATATTTCTAATGTAGTTTTTGTTCTGTTTGGAATGTAGTTAAAGGGGTCATGTGATGTGATTTCAAGTTACAAGCATAGAAAAGATCCCTGAAATTGCAAAAACTAAAGTTTCAAAGCCAAAGAGATATTCTTTAAAAAAGTTATGACTTGTCCACACCCCCCTAAAACAGCTTTTTTAAACACGCCCCCCACTTTTCTACGTCACAGAGTGGGTTTATTTTTATAACACCGCCCAAATGTTTACCTGAAGAAAGAAGGCGAGCTATTATTGTGTCTGTAGTGTTGCTGCGGGCGCCATGTTCTGGAGACGCTGTGTGTCGTTGTGAAAGTCAAACTACTTTGTTTGTGCTTCCAAAAGAGGACACGACTAGAAATCAGTGTTAAGTTGTGTTTCCAGCACTGTTCCAAGACAGCTGAACTAGTTTTGGCGATGTCGACCAATTTGGTATCGTACGATGTCTAATGTGGAACATCGCGATGGACGATGGCATCGTTGTCATAGGCAGCGGTTGTTTAGTTGTAACTAAAACACTAAGCCCCGCCCCACGACTGACAAAAATAAGTGTTCGCGTGAGCAGGTGAGAGAAGATCGAGTGCAGGAATGATCGCGCGCGAGGGCTTAAATTTTGCGCGGATGACATATCAAGTGCGCACGAGGGTTCGAAATGATATTGTAGAGAATAATGTTTAAAGCTTGAACCACATAAACGCATTGCATTACATCAAATACACAAAAGAATGTTCTTTTTAGCAACATCATATGACCCCTTTAAGTTAGTGGAAGCCTGTATGAAATGTTTTTGTTTCACAGGTGCTCTCTCATCTACAGTCTTTCTCCGGGAGGCCGACTTTTACACCAATGCAATATCTCAGAAGACACTACAAATACACGTCAAGTGCTTGATTGTTTTAGCAATTAAGAAACCACACTGCAGGCTTTCTCACTGAGGACTCCAAATCTGACCCCATTTTAGTGCTATTTATGAATCATTAGAAGGAAGTTGGTGAAAATATATTATTTATTGAAGTAGCTTTCTCTTTTCATGCAGGAACCAAAAGATGTGTCATTTTGCACTTATAAAATACTGAAATATTTGCACTTTTTTTTTTCAGTACATCTGAATATTACAGTCCTTCAGCTTTACTTTTTAGTTTTTCTCTTAGCTTCATAGACAAATCTGTAAACGGGAACGCAAATCTTCCCTGAAATAATCCAGGGAGCAATCAAGTCATGTTTTACAGAAGCAAAGTGGTATATTGTGAACTCTGCGTTGATTTATTCACATTAATCTAATAATAGAACAAAAATGTCATCATGTTTAGGAATTAAACATTATAGATTATTTAAATGTGAAATGGATATTGATTCATGTACACTTTGAAACCTCAGCTTGAAAAGGATTGAAGCTGGAAAATCAATATTGATTCTGTTTTACTTCACAGGTTTGCATTGTTTAAATGCGACACAGTTTAACGTTGCTATCAAATTGGGTATTTTGCTGGTGTTTCTCTATATGTTTCATTCGTAATATTTCATCCGGATCCTAAATTTACAGAAACTGAAACATTTATAAAGGTCTGTATGTGGTTATCTGACAAATCCCAATCGCAATATGCTTATTTTGTATGCTGGAGGACTTTTAGGAGTTCTGTATTTGTTGCTTTTTTATGAGAATTTCAAGGAGTATAAAGATACCGTAACATCATTTTTCTTTTTTCTTTTTTTCTCTGATGACAATTCAACTTTTTAATGGTATATGATTTTTGCACATGCACTGTGCTTTTATGTGTTTTGTTTATGTATAATTCTGTAAATGTGTACTTGTAAATTAAGTGCATAAATGTTTTATGCAAATTGCTGAGAAACTATAAAGTCTGTGAAACTATAATGCCATACAATGCTTTGAAATATTATCTGGTCTTGGATCACAAAAATGAACATGCTAGAAATGTACTCACCCTTGGGTTTTATATATATATATATATATATATATATATATGTAGATTACTTTATTTCTTCATGGGAACAGGTTTGGTGAAATTTTGCATTACAGCATTTGCTCACCAATGGATCCTCTGCAGTGAATGGGTGCCGTCAGAATGAATTTGTTTCTTTAAAAAAACAGCTTTTTTTTACTTTGGAAGATGTTAACTGATGAACTGTGTTGTGTGTGGATTTCGTGTTATGTTTTTATCAGCTGTTTGGGCTCTTATTCTGACGGCACCCATTCCATTGCTGAGAAAGTGATGCAATGCTACATTTCTCTAAATATTGTTGTGAAAAAACTAAGGTTTGGAGGAAACAAGAGTGAGTTAATTTATAGCATTTTTTGTTTTTACTTCTGTGTAAATTATTTCTTTAAAAAAAGTAGGCTGTTTTAACCTGTCAACTCAAATTCATCATGCTGTTTAACCAGCAGAGGGCAGTGTTGCCTATGCTTTCGAATGGATGAATAGATTTGAGTAATTGCAGTATAGAAGTGGAAATTTGCATTGGTTTACAAACATTGTTTCTGTAAAGCATGTCCTTCAAAGTTGGAAACTTGAACACATTTGTACACAGAAACACAGCTTGAATTGTGAAACTCATGTACCAACTCTTTATTAAAAGTCATTTGCACTCCACTCATGAATAAAAGTAAGGTGGTGTCTCGATGACCTGAATTACAGAATTATTAGTCATAGATTTATTATCCCCGTTGAGCCCTAAAACTCAAACTTGTTCTGGATTGTGATACTCTTTGTGTGTAGAAATCAGGTTTAATATGCAGCTGAAAGGCATCGTTTATTATACAGCATGTTTCATTCATAGTGCATGTTAAGACAAGTAGAAAATTAAAAAAAGTTGATTCAGAATGTATGAATAAAAACTGACATTGAAATGATCTCATTAAATTCACAGCTACATGAGCATATGCAGTATATATTTTGCACAAATTTATTATAATTTCTATCAAAAAAATGAGCAAAATATTTAGTTAAAAGTAAATGGGATACAGAAAAAAAGTTTTTTTATTAGTGCTTCCATTCTTCTCAAAAAAGGGTCCTTCAGGGTTTGTTTATTTCTTTGCAATTCCATGAACAAATCACTTCTAGTGTGATAACAGCGGTAAACTTTATTTTCATAGATTCACTTAATTAATTCGGGACCATGGCGGTTGTTTGGGGTTTGTTTTCTTCCTGAGATTCTACCTGAAAAACTCGTCGCACCTGTCAGTAATTTCTGCACGCGATCACTGAGCATGCGCGCTGCGTCCGTACTTGAACACTGACGCACTGCATACTGCATACTGCACCGAAATAGAGCAGAGAGAACGGAGATCAACACCGGACCACACACTCTATAATTGGTCAAGGAGTAAATAGTCATAATTAATAAAAATTATTTGCATTCAAATTTTAGGGAACGCTGTTGATGCGTTGTTAATTATATTGCATGCTACTGTTTGAGTGTTTTTGTCTTTTATATTTCAAAGTTTTAAGAAAAATAAATAAATGCCATTTTCACGAAATCTGCAAACAAATGAGCAATCATTTTCTCTGTTTTATGTGACTGTCCCATAAACGTTTGCATTTGTTTTAATTTTAGAGTTAATGTTTAATGTAATTTTGTATGGATAATTAACATTAATTTTTAATATGCATTAAAATGAATCCTTGGTACTTTTCCCGTAACTTCTTGAATTGAGAGCAGTGACGACACGAAGCAGCGTGTTACATTTTATGCATATAGGAAAACATGTTTTCAAATCAATCCTAAGCGATTATACTGTTTATTATACACAGTATTGGCCGTAATGAGCCACCACGCGCCCTCTGGAGGAAGAACTACCAAACCGAAGAGGAACCAGCAGCCCTTTCCACCCTCGGTGCGTACTGCACTACTAGTAGGAGTAGTATGGTGTGGCGGGATTGAGACACACCTCATGCTCTCACCGGCGGGGCTGATGTCTGACTCTATTAGTTAGACACACTCAGTTCTCTGCTGTCCTTCTCGTTCCCCCGTTAAACACGAATGCAGACAGAGTCGAGGAGCTGTCCACTTCAGCACCGCGAGCGGGACCGTCCACACATACCCAGACTCAGCCTCTCGAGGAGGATGATGAAGATGAAGAAGATGCTGCTGCTGCTGCTGCTGAGGGCATGCGGACTGCAGTAACACACCAGCAGCAGACCCGCATTCCTCCATCCACACAGCCACCTGAACCTCCGGTGAGAGATGCTCTTGTTTCATGCGTGTCTGCTGGCTTTGGCACGCAGCTGGTGTCTTGATGCATTGCCGTGCTGTTGCATGCAGCATGTCGAAACATTGCAGTCAGTTCTGGGAGAATGTCCTATTCAAACACATGCTGGAGCAGTGTTGATTTGCACGAGATGTGGCCTGAGGTTCCTTATCCTAAAGGACACCGGACAGGCGACCTTTAAATGCTCAAATTAAGCTGGAATATTTCGGTTTTGGGGGTTTTAGCTGTCAATAGTATAATAATTGTGTAAGTTCATTGGAATCAACCAGTTGATCATTCTAGGACGTTGAGGTCACTCTGATGCTCTGCATGTACAGTGTGTTAATGTCAATGATTTGGTGTGCCTCAGATGTGTGTTTGATTTTTGGGTTAGTAGATGCTCTTTTCTTCCTTTCTGATGTGCTGCTTGTGTTTGAATAGAAAACCCAGCATAAGTTTTTCAGCATAAGATATCAGCAGTTGGTTTGTGTGTGCTTGTGTTAGGTCTGTTGTAATGTCGATATATACACTTTGCAACTTAATAAGGTAATGTGATGTACAAAATAAAAGGCTAGAACCAAGTATTTTAGACTGTAATTTTATAAAAGTACTATAATGTTTTTAAGAATCCAATATTTGGCTCTTTTGAGATTATCCAGCAATGACTGTGGCAAATTTATACAAGTTTTAGTTCATCCTTTTTTCAATTTTGGAGAAAAGTAGGCTACAGTAGCAGTCCATCACTTGCTCTGCAGTGAATGGGTGCCGTCAGAATGCCAGTACAAACGGCTGATAAACACACCCCAATAATCCACACCACTCCAGTCCATCAGTTAACGTCTTGAGAATTCAAAAGCTGCATATTTGTAAGAAGTAAGTCTATTATTAAGACCTTCTCAACTACAAACTGTTGCTTCCTGCTAATCCTCAATCCATAATAACAACACTTCCTGCAGTGAAAAAGTTTTCTGGTCTGAATCAGGAGAGAAATATTCTCATTTTAAGCACAATTTACAAGCCCCCGTCCCCCATGATTATGGACTCCTGTTTTATCATTTGAAGGTGAAACATCTTGATGATGGATTTGTTTCTTAATAACATGCAGTTTTTGGCTTCACAAGATATTAACTGATGGACTGGAGTGGTGTGGATTATTGGGATGTTTTTATCAGCTGTTTGGACTCTCTTTCTGACGGCACCCATCCATTGCCGAGCAAGTCGTGCAATGCTTCATTTCTCCAAATCTGACGAAGAAACAAACTCTTGGATGGCCTGAGGGTGTGGACATTTTCAGCGAATTTTTTTTTTGGGTGAACTATTCTCTCTTGGAGAATATATATCAGCCTTCAGGCATCCTGCTCTCTAGAAATCAACGTCTCCACTGAACAATAAGATATAATGCCAAAATACAAAACATAATGAGATCAAATGAGACTTGCATAGCATTTGAAATGGTGTGTTACACTATATTCACTTACAATGCACTCAAACAAACATGGTTGTTGTTATTATTATTATTATTCATTGACAGGACTGCTGGTATATTTCACAATTGGAACAAGTAGAAACTAACACTTCTGTTAATCGGTCGAGCTGGTAACAGCTGATGCGATAACCTCAAATTGTCCTGAAGATCGTCTGATTAATCAGCCTGGCCAATACAGTGCAGTATCATTAGTGCTGGTGAAAGCTGTTAGGTCTCTTTCAATCGTTCGGTCTCTGTTGAAAGAGCTGTGTTTCTATGTCTGTTTTTGGCGGTTACAGCAGATGCTGTCCTGAGAAAGACGTGTGACTCCTTAAGGATGATGAATTATAGTGTGTCTGACACAAAGCTGCAGGTGCCGCGACTGTTCGGGATACAAATGGCATGTCCTTTAGCACGCCAAGAGAAAGAGCGAGAAAGCAAATAGATAAAGAGGTAAACAGACGATCAGATGAGAGAAATTGAGTCATGAAGAAAGACGGGATTGATGAAACCTCTCACTATGGTTTCAGTTTGACCTTTAAAACACCTCGCACTGTCGTAGCTGCTCCTTTTTACTGATGAGTTGATTTCAGAATGGTTTTTGACTTTATTTCAGAAGTTCACATATGCAGTTATCAGCATATTTACTTTTCCACTGTAATCTTCTGGAAATACTGGAAATGCACGCTGATGAATTGTTAGCAAATCGGCACAGTAATTTAATCAAGTCATTATTTTTCATGAATGTCCCTAAAGCTGAGGAGTGCCATCTTTTCAGTGCTGGGATAATTTGTTAAGGGACACTTAAAAAGAGTAACCCCTTTGTGGCTGATTTCCTTGAAAAACTAAACTAGAAACTAAACTAGGATTAAAGTTATTATTTTTGCAATTTTCTTTTAGTGATAAATGTGGCATAAAAATTAAACATCATACAGAGTGCAGTGAATTGCAAAATGTCTGCCATTATGGTGATTCCACTTGTCTGTGTGTTTATTCACACGATCATTCAGACATTTGGGGTTGATGAGATGCTTTTATTCAGCAAGGATGCATTAAAATGTTCAAAAATGACAGTAAAGGCAATTTTAATATTAGAAAAGATTATTTTCAATTAATTGGTGTTCTTTTGAAATTTCCATTCATCTGTGAATCATGAAAAATAAAAGGTATCACTGTTTCAACAAAAACATGAAGCAGCAAAACTTTTTTCAACATTAATATTAATCTTGAGCAGCAAATCAGCTCATCAAAATGATTTCATATGACACTGAAGACTGGATTAATGAGGTTGAAAATTTATTTTTGATTTTATATATATATATATATAATATATTACATTTTAAAATATATTAAATAGTTATTGTAATAAAGGGAGCACTATCAGCTCACTTGGGGACGTAACAGTTATGATAATAATTCCCTAAATTTCAGATTTTACTGTATTTTTGATCAAATATATGCAGCCTTGGTGAG
Source organism: Enteromius unitaeniatus (assembly GCA_032359435.1). NCBI lineage: Eukaryota > Metazoa > Chordata > Actinopteri > Cypriniformes > Cyprinidae > Enteromius > Enteromius unitaeniatus. The sequence continues at coordinate 16,953,392 of JAUMHI010000053.1, read as the reverse complement.
TAGAAAAACCAATTAAAATAATAATAAAAAACCTATCTTGGCTACTTTTAACTTTTTACAGTAATGGTAGTGTATATTTATTTATTTGTAAATATCTCATCTTTACTCAAGAAATGTTTCATGGATGCTCATCTCAATCATTTTTTTTATTTTTTTATTTTTTAATTAATAATTTTTTAAGTAAATGGTGTGAAATACCAAATAAAACCTCTATCATGCTGTATGTTTATTAGCATATTTTTATGAACATGTTTGCATGATACTGAATTGCATCATTTTTAAGCATGGCGTACAGTGACACTGTCTTCTTCGGCTCGGTCTCCGTCTCTTACTGTCGTGTCTGATTAATATTTTCCGGCTGTCGTCCTCTCATGTAACACGCTTCTTATGAGGCTGGAGAATCAGTGAGAAACTCTTTCATCTCTCCGCCTGCTGCCCACACATGCTTTCTGCTTCCTACAATCTCCTTCTTCACACCCTCAATAACCTTTCATAGGTTTCCTTTCACACGCTCCTGTCGTTCTCCCACTCTCTCCATCTGTCTCGAGATCACATGAATCAGAGCTTCGCATGTTAACAGTAATTCAGCTCTGAAATGCATTCGATGTGCACGTCTGATGTAATCTGCGTGTGCATTCAAATCAATTGACTTGCTCTCAACTTATGGTTGTTTTCGGTCTGCCTAGTGACCTCATCTCGAGATATACTTAACAAAACACACGTGCATGTGTCTTAAGTTGGTTTGAAACCATCAGTGAGCTGGTACCATGAAAAAAACGCTAATTCGATTCAGACTCCATCTCTTGAGTTTGAAATGTGATTCATTCTGAATGTTATTTAATACCACATCTGAGATTGGCAGCCATGCAGGGCGTCCAGCCATTAACGTCATCCGTATGATCAAAAACTCATGGATTCTCATCTCGTATTCAGATAATTGGCTCTGAAAGGGCTGGCATGGAAATGGTCTTTGTGGGACTGTTATGCATCACGGCGTCCGGCTGAGAGGATAATTGTGTTGATTTGTGTAGATGATGGTTGAAGTGATTAGTGTGCATCATGAGGATTGAGTTACAGTAATGTTTGAGTGTGTGTGAGTTCACATGGTTAGAAAGGTGATGGCTTTAAGGTCAGTGTAATGCTGTCTAAAGGAAGGTCATGTGTTTGTTTATTTTCTATTCTGAAATTATTTATAATTTTTACTCACTTCATCACTTATAGACTTTAACGTCCTCAGAGAGATGAAGTTTGTTTAATATGTGTTATGTAGTGCTTTATGTGTGAACCCAAGAGAGCTGAATGAGTCAAAACATGTTGTGAGCATGTCCAGGTCAGAGTTCACCTCAAAATGAATAAAATAAACAAATAAGAAGCTATCTGAAATATATAATATAATATAATATAATTATTATATCATAATATATTATATCATATCATAAGTATATTATATTATATTTTCATTATCATAGCTCATCTTCAGTGTTTCACATGATCCTTCATAAATCATTCTAATATGCTGATTTGTTATGTGTGTGTATATAATCCCCCCCCCTTCTTTTTTCCATTCTTTAATAATTAATAAGTTCAAAAGAACAACATTTATTTGCCTTTATTAATTATTTTATAATATTTAAAAATATATTTGTAGTAATAAAAAATAAATTCAACCAATTGTCTTTTTTATTTAAATGGCACACACATTTTAAATTTTGTAATTTAATTTTATGATTCAAATATTTTAACAAAAATCCCTGATATTCTATTAAGAATTAAATAAATAAAAATTGAAAAAAAAAAAAAATATATATATATATATATAATATATAATATATATATATAATAAAAAAATATATTATTATTATATATTTCTTTTTTCAGAACAACAAAATTGCTCTGTGAATTCACTTTCATTTTGTTTATGCAAAAGACAATTTCTCATATTTTTCTTATGATTTTAAGAAACCATGAGGCCTGAACATGTTTTTGTGAGGATGTGTAGGTGTGGAAAGGTTCATGCAATTAGCCGTGTTAATGGACGGCCTGGGCTCAGGACTGCAGGTGTGTGTTTGTGTTTCACTGACTCAAGCTGATAAATCCTATTAAGTAGAGGAGGAGAAAGTAGGTCTGTAAGAACTCTGTGTGTGTAAGTGAGAGTGAGAGCTAATAAGATACATTGGACCACATCAGCACATGCTATTTTTGGCTCTTTCAGTGGTGTTTGCTAAGGCGCGATTCACTATTACTATCACTCATGCTTAGAGCAAGGGATTTGAGCAAACGCCTGACACTAAGTTCTAAACTTCACCACGGATCGTTGTGCATTATTGCATTACAGATGTGAATGATTCCTCATGTTGTGTGTTTGCAAAACATCTTTGAGGATTTGAGGCCGATGGATGAGGCTTCTGATCTTTGGTATTATTATGGTGATTAGGAGAGGTGTGATGTGGAAGACTGAAAGTCACCCTTATCATATGTATTTTTGACAGCACAGAAATAGTGATGAAAGTAGTACTAAAATGATTCATTGTCGCTTATAAAACAGAATAGATTGATACAAATTCTGATCAGATGAGTGTAAAAATGTAAACGTCTATATGCTTATTATAGATATTTATAGAGATATAGATAGATTAGTATATACACACATACAGTGGGTATGGAAAGTATTCACACCCCCTTAAATTTGTGTTAATTGTTATTGCAGCCATTTGCTAAAATCATTTAAGTTCATTTTTATTCCCTCATTAATGTACACACAGCACCCCAAATTGACAGAAAAACACAGAATTGTTGTCTGGAGAAGGTTTTGGTCCAGGATATCCCTGTACTTGGCTGCATTCATCTATCCCTCGATTGCAACCAGTCGTCCT
>JAUMHI010000053.1:16899202-16950419 GCA_032359435.1 Enteromius unitaeniatus | reverse complement strand
GAAATAGACAGCACCTGAGTTAAATATATGAGTGTCACAGCAAAGGGTCTGAATACTTAGGACCATGTGATATTTCACTTTTTTTTTGTTAATAAATCTGCAGAAATGCCAACAATCCTGGGTTTTCCTGGTAATATGGGGTGCTGCGTGAACATTAATGATTTTAGCAAATGGCTAAATGGCTATCAACAAAGAGTGAACAATTTAAGGGGTTATACATAGTATCTATCTATCTATCTATCTATCTAATCTATCTCAATCAGTATATTGTATACACACATACAATCATAGGCAAAAATATCAGAACCCTTGGTCAATATAATCAAAGGCGATATATATATATAGATTAGATTATAGATATATATAGATATAGATTATATTATATATAGATTATTATATATAGATATATATAGATTATATAACTATAATCTATAATCCCAAACATCTAACTTTTTCATTGCATGATAAATATTATCTTCAGAAAATATAGTGTATATATATATATATATATATAATATAAAAATAGCAGTTTTATTAATAGAGTTTCAGTAAGTGTGGGAGGTGTCTGGAAGTATAAGCATAAGGAAGACCGATCTTTTCTCTTGTGTTTTTGGCATCTGTGTGTTCTTGTAGAATATGACACAGCAGCTGTTGATCAATCTTTGCTGAATACATACAGCACGTTTATGATATGAGGGCTCCACACACACTTCCAGAGCAGGGTTGTTGACATGTCAAACATCTTTTATAATTATTTATTAATTTATTTACTTAGAATATTACATAAAAGTTTTGAAAGTTTTTGTAATATTTGTAATTAACTTTTTTTGTTGTTGCTGTTTATTGTTGTTTGTGGGTGGGGGTATGTGTTTATTTAATATAAACACCTACCCCCCATATATATATATATATATATATTATACAGTTTTATTCATTTTTATTCTAATGAAGTTTTAGATTTAAATTGAATTGATTTTAGAACTGTCACATGAAATTCAGCTTTTGGTTTTGTATATTTTGGTGACAAGGTGACCTTTTTTTTTCCTCTTGCACAAAAAGGAACTTTTTAAATTATTTGACTGTAAAATTATCTATTAGATCTTTTACCGTTGTTGTAAGTAAACCTAATATCAACTAATTAATTTAACAGTCTTTTGTAGCTAAATATATATATTATAATTCATATATATATTTTTTTTTTATGTATTTTACTTTAAGTGTGTGTGCATGGAACAAACACTTAAAGTAATATACTGGGTAACAACAGTTTAAACTAGTTTTAATGCATGCCATATAAATAATTTAGCATATTATTGAACCTTGGAGGTCATTCCAATGTTAATAAATAAATGATTGTTAAATTTTTTAAGTAATTTTTTAACTTTTCGATGTACAGATCTGGGACAGTTTTGGATGCAAATAATTGCTTAATTGAATGCTGTAATTCTCCAAAAACTGAAGTCAGGAGTGCACTAGAAAAAAAGTGAAATTACCTGTAGAGACCTATTCTACACAGAAAGCATTTGACATTGAGCACTGCTTCATATGCCTGTACTCTGTCACTGTTACAGCTGTACCTTTAGACAGGAACCAGTGTGCATTATTTGAAGCGTCGTGAGAAAGTGAATGAGTGACAGACAGGAAGGGAAGGAAGGAGGGAGGTGGTGTTCATTCAGTCGGAGTCGTTTGACACGAGGACTGTCTCTATGGCTACAGCTTTCACCCCTCTGTGCTCGACAGAACGCCAGTCTTATAATTCAGAAAACAGTCTAATGCATTCATCAGTCCATAGAAAGGTGCTAAATCCTCGCGGATCAGTTTGATCAGAAGGAGCTTTGCTGTTACGCCTGTCTTCAGTTTGTATTCTCTTTTGTTCTGGTTGTCATTCTCATGGGTGGTTTTTCTCCTCTGTTTGATAGAAACAAAAGGCTGTCACTGTGATTTGCATATTTCTGAAGTTATCTTTAATGGATTACTTAACAGGAAAATACAAATTCTGTCATAATTACACATAGTAATTGTCAAATTTAAGAGTATTGACACCAGTGTAAAAATTATATATATATTATGTTTAGTTGGTTAGTTAGTGGAAAGACATAAATAATGTTTTCTTTCTTTTATTTACATCTCGATAAATCCACTTTTGTTCCGTGTAAAATCCTTTTTTTCAGTGTAAAATTGAGTCCAATTTTGAGTCTTTAAGACTTATCATTGTGTCTTAAGTAATCAGCTGCCGTTCTCTGAAGCAGAATCTCAGGACTGCGGTCAGATAGTCATGCTGCAGCTAATATAAGCACAGATCTGGCTCAGTGACTGTTGACATTAGAGACGGTTTCTGTGACGCTGTTTAATAAGCGTGTGATTCTGTAAACATGCAGAATAGTCACCCAGGGGCCGCTGTTACCCGCGAGGGGCCATTACAGCTCTTGAAGTGTCTCATTTCCTCTGTGACTGTTATATAAAGTGTTTGTGTTACAAGTGGTTCTGTTCTTATAGTGAATTGAAACTCTGAAATGAATGCATGAAATGCAAAAAGTCATGAAATGAATCTCACGAAACCTCTCAACATGCAGTTTCCTTTCATATCTTTCAAGAAAACCGCTCCGGGAATTTTGGACTATAAAAAAGTGCAGCCCTCTGTGATATTTAGCGAGGCCTTTAATGAGAAGGGTTATAATGGACAGAGTAAGCGAGCTGGTGATAAAGGTGTGAAGGTGTCTGTTTAAATGGCCTCGACGATGCAGATGGTGTTCAGTGAATTAGCTGAGATGGCTTGTAATTCTCCTGCAGTGCAGACGGATGAAGGAGTATTTTTGGAGAGAGAAAGTCCAGGGAGGAAATGAGTGAAGGAGAGAGGGAAGATATTGAGAGCAGAACAGAGTTATACTGCAAGAGTTGACAGAGGCTGTGTGTGTGCCTGTACACGTGAGTTGTGATACAGAGGCACAGAAATGGCTGCAGTGGGCTCGTTTATATCATGAATATTAATCGGGGCAAAGATTTAATAACAAATTATAAGTAAGAAGATGTGCAAAACGGCTTAAACTTAAAGGGCTGTCCAAACTCTGTGCTGGAGGGCCGGAGTCCTGCAGAGTTTAGCTCCAACCCTAATCAAACACACCTGAAGAAGCTACAGTAATCAAGCTCTTACTAGGTATGTTAGAAACTTCCATGCAGGTGTGTTGAGGCAAGTTGGAGCTAAACTCTGTAGGACACCAGGCCTCCAGGACCGAGATTGGACAGCCCTGGCTTAAACAATGGCTTAACCCAAAAAAAGATACATTATTTACTCGTCGTTTCATATTAGCTCCAAAAAGGCAACATTTTTAATCGTTAGATCCACTGTTTCTTTAACGTTGAATGGTTTTTATATAGGTTTGTTTTTCTTATATTAAAGTGAGCAATTCTGTTTGCTAAAATCAAATGCATTGAAATGCATCAGAATTGTGAGATAAAAGGTAGATGTTTTTTTAAATGTAGTTTATGTTCAGTAGTTTCATACTTTTGAGCCATGCCAGGGCATTGTAAATCTTCAAAAGTTCAGCTGGATCATATTGATTAAAGAAAAATGTATGTATATCTTAAATGCATAAATGTTATAATTTTTTTAATAGCTATCAATGGAGAAGGATATTTTTCGTTTCAGATGGTGGTGTTACGGCATATACCAGCTCGGGCTAACTGGGGCATGCTAACAAGCAAAACCTTGACCTGGTCTAGATAACAAACATGTACTTTTAATGCGAGCCAGCAGAAGTACATTACTTTCGGTTGTGTGGTCTTCCATTCCAGCTTCCCTAAAGAGCCTCTTTGGGAGTAAAATGGTGTCAGTGGAGGTTTTCGTTTTGAAAAGTAAAAGGTTGTGTGCATGCAGGCACTGTTTTAGAGAGTCTCACTGATTGATTGTTGACACGAGAGCGGCTTTCATTTATCCTTCACTTGTGCTGCAGCAGCAAAGTCAATGACATGTACCTGCACTTTCAGAAGAGCATGTAGAGTGTGTGTGTGCAACACATGTGAGAGATCCTTCAGTCAATCACCAGGCGTCTCAGAGGCTACAGGAAGCACTTTTCTAAAAACAGCATCATATTTCAAAGTAAAATAATACACATAGCTTATTTGAATTGGTGCATGTGTGAAAATGTATGGAGCACTTGATTCTTTTTGGTCAATCATTCTGCTTTACTGTATGCCCAATTCATGTTTAATTATTATTTGTTTTTTAAATTTCCCTTACATAGTTTATGGGGAAGGTAAATCCGTATTCCCTTCAATATACACTCTGTTAACATTTGTAGGCCTACATGGGAGTTTACTGTATGAGTCACTGAGATTTAGTGCGTAACACAAATCTGTGTGTGTGTGTAACCATGTAGGATTTTAGGGATTAATTTCTCTGCTAATAAATAAGCCCATCCCTTCATGCAGATGGTCAATTTAGCATCTTTCAAACAGAATGGCGTTGTTAAAAATAAATAAAGTCTCAGTCTGGAAGTCTCTTTTCATTGGTTTATTTAGTCTCTGCTGTTTAGAATTAAAGCACAATGGTTAGATGGATGGGTGAACAATAGAATGAACATGTCATCAGTGGAAATAAAAGAGAGACAGACCGCTGCTGATATAATCACATTGCTGCATCTCTATAATTGAGTTTCTACTGAAATGTCATGACCGAGAAATGTACCCTACTTCTCTGCCATGTTGCTTTGTTTCACAAGTTTTGGATCTCGGAGCACTGTTTGTTGTCCTTACCGGCCCTGTTTAGCAGTTAATGTTTACATGATATATGATATACCTGTCACACCAAATATTTTAATTATTTTTGTTTGTATAAAGCAGTTTTACATCCATTAATGACATCAGGTTTAAAGCTTTAAAAATGCAAAGGCTGACTGCGGCAAGGAAAAACTTCACAAAGTGTATGTGCAGCACTTGAACAACTGCAAATTATTAATTGTCTGTTTTTCTCCATGTGTTAGGTGCAATGGTCCATGCCATCTCTGTCTGTAGTAGCTGGTCTGGCAGCTGAGGGTATCTGAAGAACGGCATCTCCATGAACTAAAAATAAACTCTCAGACAAGTCACAGGAATTCACAAACCGACCAGAGCAGGAGCCCTGTTTCTCCTTGTTCATCTCTTCTTCTGTGTTACTTTGTATTGTACTGTTATGACGCCATGTCTCAAACTGGGAAAGTCCTTCATTTGTATGTGGAGGTAAGGTCACCACCAGAGAATGATGGGAAAGGTAGTTCCTGTGAGACAACGGTGCAGCAAGACAGTCCCATGGAAGCTTTGACCAAATTAGCACAGGCGGCATCTGGGTTTCCCGCACCTCCCAGCTGCACATTCAAACCAAATGTTAGCTTCAGACTGCAGCCTTCACACAATTCTCTGGATTCCCCTCAAAGACACAGCATTCCCCAGCAGGAACCATTCCAAGAAGTGTCCCCTGGCCTCAATGACATCATTGACAGTAAACAATCAAAGCATCCCCACTCTTCACACTCTGGACGAACATCTGGTCCTGAGACACCTTGTCGAGCATGCAGCCATCACAAGAACTCTAAACCAGTGCAAGGACAGAGGTCAGTGGTCACTTTCAGCTACATTGAGAAGGCCCATGTCAAAACTGTAGAAAGTCCATGTAATAGTCCCGGTGGAATAAAGGAGGTAGTGACTTGTCCACATAAGAGGTGTAGTGACCAAGTGTGGTCCCAACCTGCGGAATCTACATGCAATAATAGTCCATTTCACCAGCACATGGGTTCTACTTTGGATCCTATTGGTCAAGCTGCAACACAGCGAGCCCTTAAGGAATTTGGGTCTCCCCAATTGAGGTGTAAGTTTTCTCATTGCTCAGACTGGAGTCCGGAGTTTCATCAACGGCATAGAGAACGATGTCAGTCTTGGGCAGACCCACCAGTGCCAAACTGCAGTGCCTACCGCCTTGATCCTGACCCAGGCAGGGTAGCAGCTACATGTGGTGTCCCCAAAAGCCCAGCATCAGATGCTTTCTCATCCCACAACAACCAGCAGAAATCCACCTCCAGGTCCCAAGGATGCCCCAGGCAGATCCTCAGTTCAAAGCAAGACTGCTCTGCTCCGGTTGGTCAAAATTGGGGAAGCCGGGGTGAAGACAGAACTCTATCAGAGCACAGGGCCAGCCTCACAAATACACCCACTCGTGGTTTGAACCAGCTGAGTGGAAGCAATAACTCCTCTGCTCTGAACAGTCCTGAGATAGCCCGCAAGATTGCAGAAGAGGCCACCAAGGTGTCAACAATTTTCAATGAGGTCCGAAGTTCCCCTCCCCCCATTGTTTATGGGGGTTCATCTAATCGAAGCAGCACAAACAATGGGTATTCTTCTAGAGAAATCCAGTCCTTACAGCAGGGTCCAATGCAGCATTCAGCTGTCAAGATGAACATACCTTTGCAAGAAGATCATTCTAAGGCAAATGGGGTTCCTCTGCCCCTGCATGAAACACTAACTACTAAGAGCTTGGATTTAAGAGATGACCTGGCCAATCACTCATTCTGCTCTGTCCCAGTGGGAGGAGACCCAGATTCTCCAGCTCTCCCATCTCGTCTTCTTCGGCCAAGTTTGTCCAAGGCAGACATCTGTTCTCCACTCCGAGATCCTCGTCAGCTTAGGTCTGACCATCCAGTCTCTGACAGCCCCACTTTACATCGTCACAAGCCTCCACAGTACACTGGAGAGGAGTGGACATCTGGGGAACCCTGGTTCCTGGACGATGAGGACTGGGATGATCATGTCATCGCAGAAAGTGTGGAGATCTCCAGGCGGTTGTTTATCGGTCAGAGTGTGGACGATTCTCCGGTCAGTTGGACATCTAGACAGCAGTGGAAAGAGCAGGCAAAGAAAGAGGAAGGGAAGTTCAGTTTGCCAGAAAAACTCAAGAGCAGCAGTCCAGTGTACAGAAAAAGCGATAGGCTTGAGGTCATAGAACGAGGAGAGGATAATGTGAGCAATTTGGTATGTGGAGCAAACCACAGCCCTGGGGAAAGTGTAGAGGAGATGACCAGGATAACACAGCAACAGAGACAGGCAGAATGGAGAAGAAGACAGGCTTTGCTTCTTGGGCCAGTGGTATTAGAAGAGGGGGAGAGAGGAGAAGACGAACAAGGGTTTGGAGATCACCAGGGTTTGGTTGGGTCATCCCCAAGCTCTAGTGGAGTAACGGGAAGCCTTGGAGACAGAGATTGCATCTCACCTGAGTCCAGCCAAAATAGCAACCAATCAGATCACCCATCATCAGGAATACAGGTGAGCCCTTGTTCATAAAAGCATTCTTGCAATAATATTTAAATTCTAATGAATTATCACATGTTCATGACAGTGCTTTTAAGTACAGTTTGAACAAGGTCCTTCTGATGAATGAGGCCCTTTGTTTGCAAGTACATTGGGTTCACTATTTATTATGAGCTAATGTGTTTACATTGTGTGGGTGTTGCAGTCTGATGGTGGTTCTTCAGTGCCAGGTCCATCTCTGCACTGTCAGAAAATTGCTCGTGCCAAGTGGGAGTTTCTGTTTGGCACTCCAGCAGAGAACACTGCCAGCGAACGAGAAAAGAGTGAGTTGCCTGTTGACCTGTTTATTATTAGTTTTAATGATCACTTAGATTCCGTTATTAGCAATTAAGTGCTGTTTTTTTAGGATTGTTTTAAGGCGGTTTAGATGGTTTCAAGTATTTGAAAGTGTTTGAGTGTTTTCATATGAAAGTGGAACAACACTACAGTATTACCAAGCTACAATATAGTCATCAACAAAACGTTCAAAAACAAAAAAATCATTGAACCAAACTGTTGAACTTCATAGCTGAATAGATGTTGTTTATCAAACTAGATGTTCCAGAATCCTCCACAGCTCCACCTAGTGGCCACTCCACCCCAATGCCACCCTCATATCTGCCATTGGAGGAGCTTGCTCTCAGAGCTAATCATGATGTCCAACACGTGGTTGTGGAGCTAGTGACTCCACCCCCTGCTGCCCCAGGTACCTCCCCCAAAACTGGGATAATTCGGCGAACTTTGAAATACTCAGAGACCGATCTGGATGCCGTTCCTTTACGATGTTACCGGGAGACAGACATAGATGAGGTGCTGTTAGCAGAGCAAGAGGACGCTGATTCAGCTTTTGGAAGTAACCGAAGTGTCATGGGAACTTCCTGTGCTGGGAGCAGCCCGCTAGGAGAGATGTCGAATGAAAGAACAGATGGACAGGAGGATGGGGAGGAGGAGGAGGAGGAGGATGTTGCGAGCTGGGTCACTGTAAGGATGCAGGGTGATGTGAGGAGGCTATTGGCTGATCAGCGAGATGAGGAAGAGGAATTTTACAGCGTGATGTTAAAGAGGTGGGTTGTGACAAGCACGTATTTGTTTGTTAAATGCTCATATTACAGGTTATGCAAGGTTCATAATTTGGTTTTGGGAGTTCCCAAAAACAGATTGACATGTAAGCAAGGTAAAATAACACTTTCATTGTCTTATAATATGCATTTATTTTGCCCTTACTTGCTCAACAACCAAATTATTCACTCAATTATTACTTTTTCCAAACCCTGTATTTTTGTTGGGACTATTGTGCAGTGATTGGTCATCTTTATTTCCTCATGTCTGTAATGTCTGAAAAAGCAGCATTTGTAAAGGCAGTGCTGCTTTGTTTGCAGCGTTACTGGGTAAACTGCTATTTTACTGCTCCAAAAACGCCACCAAGTGCCAAAAATTTAATTAGCATTTTTATTCAGACCATTGCAAAAAGACCAAACAAGTAAGCGACCAATATGCCAAACAAATCCAATTTAACAGCTTTGGGTTTGTTTAAAAAAAGACTTGTTTTGATGATTAAAAGTCAACTCTTTTTAACTTTTTAAACTGTGCACTTTCAGATTTAAACGTTGCAGGATTTTTTCATTTACTTAGAGCTGTCTTACACACTAAATGATTCATTATGGTTCAGAATATCAGAAATAACAAATCTATCTTTTTCTAGGCCTCAAGATCGTTTCAGTAACAACTACCCAGCTCTAAAATCTCCTATCCTGGTTCGTGGTCCTCGCAGGAGATCTGGAGACAGTTTGGACACATTCAGCCGGCATTTTGAGAACATCATGGAGTCATATCGTGCAAAGGGCACCTCCTACAGCAGCCTGGACAGTCTCGACCCTCTGACCTCTAGCACTCAAACTGTCTTGACCTTTGACCTCCCTACACTGACTCCACAGGTGCAGGGTCAGATCTACCAGAGCGCCCGGCAAATCGTGGAGCTCAGTTTCGCACCACTGGCACACGTAGAGATGCCCAGCCTGTCAGAGTCGGCGTTGACGATAACAGGGGATACAGATGCTACACGGGCACCATCCAGCGAGCGCCTCAGCAGCGGGTCCGATGACCGCAACGCACAGAGCTGGCAGAGAAACCCACCACTTTCACTGCCCAGGTTTGTGTCATTTTCATCATTAAAGTAAGCAATTATATTTTTGTGTAGAAAAACTTAGTAGTTTGCTGTGGTTGTAGAAGGTCATCGTCATTGTATTGAAGCATGCCATTCTAAGGGCTTGTCTAAATACTCACACTTGCAATCTTGGTCACGTCATAGTGTGTGCACGCAAAAGAAAGTAAGTGCGAAAGACTCAATACTTAAAAACACCAAAGTACAGTGCACTAAATCTACACTATTTCGAATAACGCTCCACAACAGTATTCATGTTCTGGAAATACATTGTGAGACATTTTGCACCGAATTCATGAAACCTTCTCAGTTAAATATTAATAATTAGTAAGTTTATTTTGTACAGCATTTGCATCTGCTTTTTAGCACTTAATAAGAAGAACCACAATTAATATTATTATTAAAAATTATTATTATTAAAAAACAAGGCTCTGTAATTGCTTGCATTTTAAATCACTTGGGTAGTGTTGGGTAGTAAAAAGTTGTAGTCTTTGTGTCCACTTAACCGTTCAGAGGAAATATTTCATGGACAAGCCCTGAGTGTACCTGGCCTACTAACATATTCCTTGCAATGGCTGGGTTTTTCCAGCAGAGGGATTATTAAAGCAACTGTTTCTTTTGAAGTAAAATATACCGCTTTTTTGTTTGCTATGACTTGAGTATTGGTGAATTAAAAATAATGTAAAATAATTTCTAATGTTTTATGAACTTTATTTATTTAGTTTTTTTATTGTATAATATATGCATATTCCATTTTCATCATGGTTTGACAGGCTAGGGATGAATTGCTTGAGGTAGATTATAGGCTATATTTTCTTTATTTATCCAAGTGTAGCTAATTTACTCCGCAATGATTCTGAATGACCTATTAGTCTGCTAGTTTAACCTTTTCCATCTGCTGTGCCTGTGACTTGACTGCAGGCTGAGTTTAGACAGGAGTGGGTGTGTGTGCGTGTGTGTGAAGGACAGTTGAAAGGCGAAGCACATTGCTGGCAGAGAACAGAAGTTTGTGCCGCATGGATCACCTTGAGACAGAGAAAGCCAGGAGGCTGGGCACCTGTTGTTAAATGTATTTAGAGGCACAGTACAGCAATGCACTGCAATATAACACTACCATCCTGTAGTAGCTGAAGTGAACCACTAGGTGGAGACAGTTATTCACAAATTGCATTTGTTTCGGTGTCATTTAGAATCAAGCATATCATTAGAATTAAAAATATCACTGTTGTAATTGCCCATATTGATCAAACCACACACTTTTATTTAGAAGATATTGTATAGAAAATACCTTTCTTTTATATGGACGAGGTGCAATAAACACAACACAATGGATTTGCACTGGTCAGCCAACCAATCAAATCTAAGTCTAATAATGAGTGCTCATTTGTTATGCCTGTTGAAATTGTGTGTGTTATTCGTTTGGGATGGCAGGAACAGTAGCAGCATTGTGAAGGTGCTTAGAGAAACATTAAGCTCAGAAAAACCCATCCTCAACTTCTCTCCCCTTCTCTCTTAATCATCAAGTGGATTGTATGTGAATACACAGTACCAAAACTGAAATATTTGTACAATTTAAAATAACTGTTCTTTATTTGAATATTTTGTCAAATGTAATTTTATTCCTGTGATCAAAGCTGAATTTTCAGCATCATTACTCCAGTCTTTAGTGTCACCTGATCCTTCAGAAATCATTCTAATATGCTGATTTGCTACTTAAGAAACATTTATGTGTGTACGTGATTAAATGACTCATTTATTACTTTATCGCTACTAAAAAGAGAATCATGGGAGAAGTGCGTGTGAACCGAGGGAGACGCTGAGAGATGTTACATGCCACACTGAACTGAGAAGGTCATTAGAGCGTCAACAACGTTCACAAAGAGAGAGAAAGCAGCAGGGAACTTATTGGGAAGGAAATATCTGGCAAGTTTGTGAGCTAAACCGTTCCAGGATGGATTGAAATTTCAGGATGTTTGGAATAGAGCTGTTTAATGACTAAAAACAGATTCATTGAGTTACAAAGAGGCCGGCCTCACAGAGATGCCGTCAGACACCTGAGGAGATGCTCGCTGCACACGCGGCTCAGGTGGACTCTAAAAAGCTGAGCATGAATTCAGACATGGCTCAGGTTCAGAGAGGCACATCACAGAGGTGTTTTGGCAGAGATGGTCTGAGGAAAAAAGCCCACTCTGTGTTTTGCTGGCATTGTTCTGCGCTGAAGGAGAGGAGCCTGACCCGCTGCCACACACTGTACAGGTAGAAACTGTTAGATCCGTAGTGTACTGCTGTATTCGTCTGCCATTGTCTTAATGAATGTAATATAGCAGTATTAAGCCAAAAAGACGAGCATAACTGTTGTTATTGCTCACAATTTGGTATTATAAAACTAGAAGCAACCCAGAACACCTACAATGGGCAAACTTCATTTATTTATTTATTTTTCTCACATTTGTGTGTGTATAGTTTGAACTAAATTTCAGGTTATTTTAAGCAGTATTACACTTAAGGGTTTTTATGTTAATGTTAATTTTATGCAATATTCATGTCAAGTAATAATAATAAAAAGAAATATGCAATAGAAATATTTGTTAATGCAAATAACCCAGATCTGTGCTTGTCTCTTTAAGAAGCTTTTCTGTGCTTCCAGACGTCTTTGTTTGAGTTTCACACATTTGTGCTCATGGTTTGTTTTGGTGTGGATTTAGTGTGAGTCACTGATGATAAGGACTGCTGTCCCTTGTACATTTATAGAAACCAGAGGAAATCAGATCAATAGAGCGCACTAACAATTTAACACAATTAGAAAATGGAAATGATTTCTGACTGTAAAGCTGTTTGTAGTTATTATTTAACTTGCTAACCATGATTGATGCCAAAATCCCACAAATACTACAGTTAGGCTCATGTGTGTTCACTTTTAAAGATTATAATATTTCTGTGATTTAGTTGACCACATAATTCCCATACTTTAGTTTTTAATGGCTTTATAATTATGTAATTAAAAAATGGGGAAAATTATAATATGAAGGTGTGTCGGAACCCACCATAGATGTTAGTAAACTTGGTATTCATGCTTCTTTTGGCAAGTGTTATGGGAAATCCTGCATTTTCCTCCTTTAAAGTGTTATGGTATGAATGATTACACATCATTTTCATTGAGAATATTTAGTTGAGGATTTGATAGTGTTGGAAACTTCAAGTCTTTTATACAGAATGCTTGTTTACCGGCTCTGAATGATGTTATTTGTGTGTTTGTTCAGAGAGAAGTCTCCTCGCTTCGCCGCGGAGCCCGACCTGGATCAGGAGCTGAGCGAGCGCTTGGGTTTGGGCAGTAATGACACTCTCAGTAACGGAAACCGAGCTGATCTAGACGCTGCCAAACGTCTGGCGAAGCGCCTCTTCAACCTCGACGGCTTTAGGAAGTGCGACGTTGCACGTCATTTGAGTAAAAAGTGAGTAAATCCTCCTCAAGTGTTATTTTAGTGTCAGTTATTATCATCAGTATTGTTAGTTTATATACAGCAACACTTTACAGTAAAGTTTCATTTGTTTGCATTAGTTAATGCATTAAATAACAATTTGATCTTAAATATACTTGTAAATGTTATAATTAAGATTTTAGAAGTATTATTTAATGTTGATTTTAAGTAATGTAGTTACCTAATATTACCGAAGTAAAACCTTGTTGTAAAGTGCCACCAATATGAATATGCAAATGAATCAAATTACAATTATGCAAATGAATGACACACACACACACACATAACATTTACTTTTATTTTTACATTTTCTGTGTTTCTGTTAACATTTTATTTATTTGGTATGTGCTTTATATAATTTTATTTATATAAATTATTATTTATTATTATTAATAAATTATTATTAAAAACTAATTATTATTAATTATTATTATTATTATTATTTATGATTACTTATTATTATACTTATAATTTTTTTGTCCTTTTCGGACAACATTATAATTTTCGTATAATTTATTAATTGGGATTTAAATTTAAGAATTTTTCTTTTTTTTCATTATTATATTTTTTGTAATATTTCAGCTTTATTTATTAATCTTGCATTTTATATATATATATATATATATATATATATATATATATAAAATATTTATTTTTATTTTATGTTTATGTGCTGCAAACAGAATAATTATTTTCCTTTGGATTAAGTTCTTGTTCACCATAAAATGAGGGAGATGTTAGAAAGTAAATACAGTCCGTTTTAAGCATCTTCTCTCTGACCTTGTGCTTTGTCCGTCTCGGTCAGTCCTGTGCCGTTGTTATATAAAGCAGCATTTCATGCAGCTTTTATTCTCTGGCTCTGCTTTTATTGCTCACAGCATCTGTACTTTAAGAGCTCTTCTCTCTCTGACAGGTGCATCATGGGAATGTTCATCCAGCGGTGTATCTCTGACAGGCCCTGGTCGCGTCTGTCACCTTCCTCCCGAGCCTTCCTTGTTTGTTCTTGCATTGTCATCCTCTTTGACTGTCTTTTCGTATCTGACTCCTTTTTAGCAATGACTTCAGTCGCCTGGTGGCAGAGGAATATCTGCGCTACTTCAGTTTCATTGAAATGACTTTGGACCAAGCACTAAGGTCAGCACAATAAATATGTCAATGAAAAATATTGTTGTTGTTTAGCTACAAACACAAATAATTATTACTGAACCAGTGTTTCATGTTTTATAAGAAAATAATTACAGTTTATTCTTTAGAATACTACTATATTTTAGTTGTTCTACTTCAAAATGTCCTTTAATTTAATGTTACATATGCTTTTTTGGGGTGGAGGGTACAAGCAGTTTCTACTTTGTTGTTGTTTCGTAGTTTTAAAAAAAATCTATAACAGTTTTTTCAGTGCATTAAACACACCTATTTTATAATATCACTAGAGATACTACTAGGTGTTATAGTACTTATAATAGTATTATTATAATCATTGTATAGTTATTATTATTATTTTTTTACTCGTGTGTTTTTGGCCAGATTCTTTTACTTTTAATTGAGTATAATTTGTTTTGTGTATATTGTGTAATTGTGTATAATTTTTGAGTATCTTTTACTCCTCTGCATTAAATATGCACCAAAATGTGTGCACATATACCCACACACACACTATGTATGTATGTGTGTGTGTGTGTGTCTTAATATTCTAGAGTCTATTGTTATAGGTTCATACATTTATGTTTAATTCAATATGTTTAGTAATATTTATACAAGTTATGTGTGTGTATAATATACATACATAACATTTGTATATAATGTGATCATAATATTAATAAGCAATAATTTACTGCTAGTATGAGGTATTACTATAATAATAATACTAAAGTACTAATTAATAAAATAAAATTTGTCAAGTCATTTTAGAAATGCTGTGCACCTAAAAGAAAACCTCACATTTTACATTTGTATTTAATTTTCACTTGTGTAAATGATCATGATATAGATTTTTTTCATTGTTTGTGTTTTTTCAGAGCGTTTCTGTTAGAGTTTGCTCTGACGGGTGAGACGCAGGAGAGAGAGCGGATCTTAGCACACTTTTCCCGTCGATATGTGCAGTGTAATTCATCTCTCACGCTATCTGAAGGTATAGCTGCGTGTGTGTGTGTGTGTGTCACATGATTAACAGACATGTACATGTGTAAAGATGTATTTGTGTGTGTTTCTGTCTCACAGACAGTGTCCACACGCTGACCTGTGCTCTTATGCTGCTCAACACAGACCTGCACGGCCATGTGAGTCTCTATCAGATCACTCGGTTATCACTTCACCACACAGACACTGCAGTCACACACATCCAAGAACATTCATTGAGTTCACAAAGGCTGAGGCTACATATATTTTCCAGTTTATCATTTTTTTAACCGCAAATGATATTGTCAGCATTACAATTTAAATGAAAAGGTGAATTATAAATGTACATGATCTTGAGTTCTCAACATTGGCAGCAATTAATTTTTTTTATTTTCTAGTCGTTCAACTTAAATTGAGTTGTGACTGTGATATTGTTAATGTTGTGTTTGAGTTTTTTTAGATTTCTATTTAGCTGTACGTTTAATTTCATTCAGCTATTGTTATTTTAGTTAGTTTAGAAGGCAATGTAAATTTGTATATTTATTTACAGTATATTGCTGATTTTACTGCTTTAACTTAAACATATTTCAGTAAGTTTAGAAAGCAAAATCTCTTAATTTTCATTTTATTTATTATATATTTTTTATTTATATTTATTTATTATATTGGTGTTTTTACATGTAAGTTTTATATGTATATTTATTTGTATTATTTTGCTTTATTTGATTTAAGCTTCATTTCATTTACCAAAAATGAGCCAAATAGTTATTGCATTAGTTTTTAGCAAACAATAGCAACACAGCTGAAGACTACTGATTTCAGTACACTTTACCATTAACAGGTTGATAAGCTATTCATGTAATAATCTAATAAAATATTGGATGCAATATTCATTTTCGCTACACTATATTGTGTGTGGTTTTAATGTATGTTTTTTTTCTGTACCGTTTGAGCATGCGTGCTCGTCACAAAGCATTATGTAAATACACTGCTAGTATCTTAAGGACTGATTTGATTGTCTGACTTTTAAACTCATGTCCATGTGATCGTCGTAGTTTGTCACAACTTATGTTTTTTTTATTTTTTATTTTATGTTATAGAACAAAACATTGAAAGTCTGTTGAGCACTAATCTAAAAACCTATTTGAAATACTCAAGGGATCCTGTAGTGAATTAGCCTCCCGGCTTGGCCTACAAATTGACGTCAACAGCTCTATATATTACTGCTGCAAACAATAATACTGACTCCTATCTCAGTGTAAAAGAAAAAAGCAGAATGGCTCTTAATGTAACTCTGTGGAGCGCAAGGGTTTATTTTTAACCCTTCAGATCTGGAAAAGGCAGAGAGAAGTGCGTCTGGAGGGATCTGCGGTCTGTCAATCACTGCTGATACCTGTCTGCTGGCAGGATATTTAACGCGGCTCCTGTGCTTTTGTTAAAGGGTTTAGGACTGTCAGCGAACACATGACGCCTGTTATAGACCAGACTCGCCGTCGCCATGGTAACAGGTTTATGGTCCTGATGAGAACTGTGAGCGATTTCAGCTTTCCTCTGATGAAACTCCTCGGTCCACAATATCAGATGATGTATTCCAGAGCCTTTCCGCAGCTCCAGACATTCATATATTCATGCTCTAGCAGCTTAAATGTAGGACACTCGTGCTGACTTCCACAGGCGGGAAATGCCTGACTCTGACATCTCATCTGAAAATGTGCAATAGGTTACAGACTTGCACACTTTTTGAGCACCTTTTAATGCGTCATAAGCCAGATTTGGTGACGAAATGTCCTGGAAATATTTTATAGCAAGAATCTATAGGGAAAAAAAAAGATATATAAAATTAGCTTTTTGGTTTTACTGTAGATCTATGAAATTTTCCTGCATTATGATATTGATATGCATAGATAGATACACACACACACACATATACAGATATAGATACATAGAGTATAATGAAATATTCAATATTTACACTCATTTTTCTTATTTCTGTTTATCTTTATTGCACTTTTACTTGCAGTTCTTTTGATTTTTTTTTTAGCTTTAAATGAAAATAAGACATATTCCCTTCCCTTAAAGCTTACTGTAATAAGTAATATTTTATATATAAATATATTTTAGCTATTTCTGTGTAGCAATATATTTAAATTTGAATCATTTTAGTACTACAGTTTTTAGTGTTACGGTAATACTTGTAGTATTACAGTTAGCTGTGTTGGTGAAATGTCTATTTTTTTCTTGTAGTTTTATTTAATTTTATTTTTATGTTTTTAGTATTTCAAAAATTATTTTTGCAAATAGTTCTTTTTCAAAAAACAGTATCAAAATATATTTAAGTATTTAATAATATATAATTATTATTATAATTATTATTGTTGCTTTATAAAATTATATATTTTACACTATGGTGGCACATACTGTAAAATGTGATTAATTGTATTTTAAATGTCCTTATGTGTCATGCAAACAATGTCACAATGCTATATTGTTTTTTTTTTGTTTTTTTTATGTTGTGTGATAAAATAAAAGTCGATGAGAATGCTGTTGATTTCTGTGTTACTGCACAGATGAATGAGCACTAATAACAGGTGTGTGTTGGTCTTGTCTGTTGGCAGAACGTTGGTAAGCGAATGTCCTGCGCTCAGTTCATCACCAATCTGGAGGGACTGAACAGTGGCCATGATTTTCCTAAAGAACTCCTGAAGGTACTGTATATTCCATAAATGTTCCTTACTAAAGCTGCAAAGCGAAACTGTATTGTTTGCATTATTACTGATAGTAAATGATCCACTGAGAATATCTGCATCAATAGACCATCTTTAGTAGATGATTGGTGATCAGCAGGTGTGTTGTTTGTACCTCAGTGTGTGTGTGTGTGTTGGCACAGGTTGTGTGGTCATGTGACTGCTGTGCTATTATAGCGTTCAAGGCTGCTGTGTGTGATTTAAAACAGGAGAGATCTGTGTCCCGGTGGGAAGCAATGACTCTTTAGTAGGTCATTTATTGGTTTATATTATTAGATTAGTGCTGTAATGTCATTGGTAGGAAACAGGGGATGTTTTCTTCCATTCATTAACCCTGCAGGCACATTCTGAACTAATCAGATGAGTTCTTGGGTTAATACTAATGAGCCAAACAAGGTTAAGATTGGTTTTTAGGGCCGAGAGCGGCTGAGCTGTGTGTTATCTGGCAGGAGAGGTTTTCAAGCTGCTGCAGGACTTTAACAATGTTCACTATTTTTTTTGTAATAGAAAACAAAAAAAACAGGAGTATAATTATTTTGTGTTAATGGGCTACTGGGAAGGGGATTTTAAATGTGCTTAAGTGTCATGAAAATAAGATTGTATTGCAAAAAATTAAAACTGTAATGTTAGCTATATTTTAAATATAAAATGCATTTATACAGTAATACAGCGGTAAAATTGTAAAAAAAAAAAAAAAGAAAAAACCTATATACATATACTGTATATACATATTTTATTATTATTTATGTTTTTATATATATATATATATAATTACATTACATTGTCATGGTCAAAATAAATGTAACAAAAATACATGCTTGTCATGCTTATTTCCATGCAAATATGTCTCTGTAGATACAAACTGCATGCGTGTCGTTTTAACACTTCTTATGCGATTTATTTCACATATGAAGTGGAAATCGGGTTGAAAGCATTGCATTGTGGGGTACTTTTTGCACGTTCCATGCAGAAAATGTTTATGCACATTATATACTGCAGTCCTAGACCGATGCTGATAGTATGCTATTCTGAACATGGGTTTTCTGTCGGTTCAGTCTGGTTTGCACTGACCCGTCCTTCAATAGCGGCCTCTTTGCAAAGCCGCATCACATTGTGACTGGAAAAAAGCAGAGAAAATCCTGTTTTCCGTGGCATGGATCCTTTGAAATCTCGGTGCTCTGTTAAAGCCGCAGCAGTGAGCTTTATCTGGAGCTGCTTGTGTTTCAGTCCTTCATCTTGTTGATGAAAACACTGACTCTCGCTGGGACAGAAACAGTCTGAAGAGCGATAGACGGAGCGCGGGGAGAGCCGATGGAGACGCTCTGTGTTCTTGCTGTTCATGCCAAGTGTTTTAAATCAGTCTCTATAGCTTTTATGACAACCTCTCTTTCTTTTCTTTCTCTGCGGCGGCCCTTTTCTCTGTCCCTCGCAACATCAGTTCTCACACTCTTGCCTCCTACTCGTTCTGCTTCTCTCATTTAAACTCAACAGCTGAGCAGGGCAGCTTACATAAGCACATTTCACTCGCACATTGTCATATAAAGCAAAGCTGTTATTGTGGGGTGCTAATTATTGGACGAACAGGGTTATTGTTTAATATAAAATGGATTGTTTGGCTGTAATATCTGATTGGATGAGCTACTTTCAAAGACGATTTACACACAGCAGTGCGACACAGCAGGAGAATGATATATGGATATGGCATGTTGCTAGAAACAATTAAAACAATAAATAGCCTGCAGTTTGTGTTGATTTATGGCTTCTCGTTGATTGATTGGCTTTATAGGTCAATCAATCAAACAATCTATCAGAGTAAGTAAAAATAAAAGTAAATAAATAAATATTAAATTAAATACTAAATACATTATATATAAATATAAAAAAACAGTAAAATTAAATAAATGTATTTATTTATTAATAAATACATTTCCTAATGTATTATATGTATGTATGAATATAACAATCAATCAATCAATCAAGCACTTTTCTTTATACAGCGCTTCCAAAAAACACCATTTAGTATGTTTTTTTTTTTTAAGCCTTTTGAATTACGAGGACACTGAAAATGTCCTCATAAAACACCTACATATTGTAATACCCATGTCATTATACAAATTTGTGTCCTCATAAACCACATAAACCCGCCCACATACACACATATATATGTATATGTGTATATATAATAGAGAGAGAGAGGGTTTTCTTTTTTATAATATTATGTAATTTTATGATTATTATTAAATTTATTTAGATGCTTGGTGTATTTGTTTATTCCTAAAGTTAAAACTTGTACAAAATAATTTTTTAAACAGTTGAAATATAATTTCCTATTATTTTTTATTTATTTATTAGTAATATAATTTAATAATAATTTTGAGTGTTGGAATGTTTTTTTTATTATTTTTTATTTATTTCTACTGTAATTTACACCAGTATCCAAAGGCTAAAGCAACTGATGGTGCACGTGCATTTATTCAGACAAAATTATTTCATGTGTTTACATTGAGTCACATCTGTGATGGAGAGGGGGGGGGAAAGAGGTCAAACGCAAAGATTTTGTGTGTGTGTGCCCCGCAGGAGGATTTCTTTAGAGCAGCGGTGAAAGACGGTGGGTTTGTGCCTGTCTCTCACACGTGGGCTTCTTGTGGGCTTTTGCACACGCTGGTGAGGAGTGCTTGAAGTGCGTCGTTGTCATGGAGACGGAGGGGCGGGGCCGAGGCTCTGGCACTGATAGGGTGGTCATGGCTGACAGCGACCCATTTTACTGAAGAGATAACAGCAGACGAGGGGGGAAACAATTAGCTCTCTCCTGTTGAGCGAACTCACTCAACTCAGACTGAGCCGCTCGTCGCTTTCTCCAGACGAGACGGCCATGCAGGTGACATCCGTTCAGTCCCTGCACTGCCTGCTATTCTAGATAGACTGATATATCATTCAGGCCAATTAATTGCTTGGAGGCAGTCAGCAATAATCATGTTTTTTTGCGTGCATTTACAAATTACAAATTAGCTGGAAACGGTTTGAGTAAAGATGTGCAAGTAAGTGCATGACAGCAATAAAGTAAAAAGTAAAGGATAGATTCATATTTTACCTTAAATGTTTGCCTTTGATATGAAATATTTTCAGAATATTTTAGGATATTAAAACCTAAACAAATGCAAATCACTTCTGCCCAAGATATATTTTTGAATATGTTACTTTAGGATGAATAATAAATGAGTCCTATTTAAATGCATCTGCAGTTGAAGTGTGACTTTAGCAGTATAAGAGCCAAAGTCTTCATTTTAAATCAAAATGTATCTTAATATACTGTGTGTCTTTAGTATTTTTATGATTTAACCCATTATGAAAAATATGATGTTAAATAGACTTTAAATAGAAGTTTTTTTTTTTAATTAAACTGCACATTAGCAGTAATATGCACAGCAAAATACCTGTATTTTACCCCAAATTAAACAAAAACAATTGCCGTTACTGTAATGTGAATAAATAAATACAAAAAAGAAATATTATATGCAATTAAATTTTTTTTTTCTTTTGATTATGGTGTGAAATATAAGCTGAATTAGGTTTAATGAGCTTCATTTCAGTGCTTTATTTTAATAGACTGTATTTTTATAGACTATTCACCGGTCACACTTGTAGTTTTATGATGTTCTTTGTGTTCATCTCTTTCCCATAATAATTCCACATTTCCATGTTCTCCCCTCTCGTTGTCCCACCTCTGAGCACAAGTGCTGAATGTTAATCAGCATTCAAAGAGAAGCGAGCCGTGTGTGTGTGTGTGTGTGTATGTGTGTGTTTGAGGGAGCTGGATTGCCGGGATTGGCTGCCTGAAACCTGAAAGAGAGAGAGAGAGCAAGCGAGAGAGAGAGGGAGAGCTTGCAGCCTCCTCCGAGTCTCTCTGAGATTTAGAGACTTTCCATCTGCGGAGCCTGAAAGATAAAACAGAGCAGCAAAGACGACACTAGAGGAAGTGGACATTTTCAGACGCTAAAGGGACACGTATCTGTGACTCAGTTTGGATAAGACCGCATCCAAAAAATCCGTCAGACCTATCATGGATCCCAGATGGATTGACGGATGAACGGATGCAAAGGGCAGTGATGCACATCTTCTGAAAGCGCTTGGTCCTTCCAAGAAAGAAGAAAGAAAACCAGCTGAAGCTCAGAAGCAACAGGCTCCCATTCGTCTTCATCTCGGATTGCTGTGCATCATTTTTTTTTTTTTTTTTTTGCATTGTGTGCGGGTCCTCCGGGCCGGTGCAGGTGTGGGGATTCCTGTGTGCTGCGCTGACCGCCTCGGTTTATGTCTATTGTGAGGGCGTCGTGTGTGCGTTTCATGTATTCTCCCAGTTTCCGTTCGCCTCATTCCATCTGTCAGATCCCGGCTGTTCTTTCACACTTCTGAAAGCTTTACTTGCCATCTGTGGCATCACTATGTGTGTGTGTGTGTGTGTGTGTGTGTTTGGCCACTCACTGGTTGCAATGTTTAGCTTGTAGAAGTTGGTGTTTGTAATCGGTGTACGGTTACATGTGTTCAGAGTCAGCAGGGGAAATATCATACATTTCAGGATCACTGTTCTTTGTGTAATTTTCTTGATTGTCTTCTAATCTTACTCGCGTAATATATAATGAATTGTGTCCTACAGATGGTAACCCTGTTGCGTTGCTGAACATGTTTTATATTGCTTTCACGGTTAAGATTCTAAATTAACACACCGGTCTCAAGCCAAATATAGGTTTAAGTCATCGCAAAGACCGCAAATCTGTGCTGGACTTACAAACCTGATTCAAAAAATATCGTCTTTCTAAATACTTGGATTTTCCTGCATTTTTAAACTGGATATTATTGCTTTTTTTGTATTTTGGAATTACCTCATGTGTTAAGAGGAAGCCATATTGTTTTTTTCCGTGTGTTTTTGGTATTGAAGATTAGCATTGATGCATTTGGCAGATTTTTAACCCAAAGTGACTCACTCAAGTCAGTTCTTGCTTTGTCTGGGAATCGAACCCATGAGCTTCAGGAAGGCTTAGTCAAAGATTTGATGCTAAGCGTTGAAGTGAACTCCTCTGAAGATTCAAAGCCCACCTGGAGTTGATTATTTCCCATAGTGCACCACAGCCTCAAACATGATCGGAGTGAACAGCCTGCACTCAGCCGGACGCTTGCGCTCCCGTTCGCTCTGCTCGGTCCGATACGGACGAGATTTCCGTATGATGGACCCGTTCCGTTACCCCCGAACGCCCAGATCCCGATCGCTCAAGCCTCTGGTGTTTCCGGACCTCCTGGGTAAAGCTCAAGATGGACAGAACCACCCACAGGCCCGCAAGAGGAAGAGGGTAACCTTGTCTCATGTCACTTGTACCAAAAAAGGCCAAAACATTACATAGATGGAGCATGCAAGCAATTTTGTTCAGATACAGTTCTGATGGTCTTTTTAGAGATCAGATACTCTTGAAGTGCCTCTATTATGCCATTTCCAATATTGCCTTTCATGCAGTGTGTAATAGCTGTATGTGAATGTAAACGATCTGCAAAGTTCGAAAATGCACAAAGTTGTTGTCTCCCAAAATAAAGAATCGACTCTATACAGCCTAAACGAGTCGTTAGTAATTGAATCCCATTTCCGTGACAGCTACACATCATGGGCTAACACATTTGCACAATTCTACATGCAAATGTTTGGTCGGCTAGGAATAACTTGACCCTGCCTACAAACACATGTTACTTATGTATGTGGTAGACCAATCACAACAAACTGGAACATCTGACCAATCAGAGCAGAGTAGGCTCACGGAAAGGAGGAGTTTAGTGACTGAATCTTAGAACTGCTTCGAATGAATCATTTGAGAATCGCTGGAAATTGAGGGGATATTAAAAACACATATATTTTGAGAAAACAAAAGTGTGTTTTCACCTTGCATGCATTTCAACCTATTATAGGAGACTCCCAAAACAATATTAGAAGCATTAAAAATGGCATAACAGGGGCACTTTAAAAATATAGCTAATATATTGGTTTTAAAGTGTTAGTTACCCAAAAAAATTTAACTTTTACTTGACTTTAACGCATCCTAAGTGTATGTGACTTCCTTCTTTCAGAAAAATCCAATCGGTGTTATATTAAAAATTGTCCAGGCACTTCTAAGCTCACTGTCATTGCAGTGGTTCATGTCTAAAACATGTAATTAAGTGCATGCAAATGTAATAAAACATCCCTCACATGGCTCCAGGAGGTTAATAAAGGCCTTCTGAAGTGAATCCCTGCATTTTTGTAAGATAAATATCCATATTTGGCGTGCAAAGGCAGTCCCAGCGGATGACAAAAGACGTATTGCATTGTGTAAATAGTGACGAGCGCAGAGAAAGAACAAAACCAAATGGCAGTCATAAATTAGAAGCACAAACCAAGGATTTGTAAAGAAAAATGTCAGAGAATTTCAATATAAGTCAAGAAGAGACTGGTTTTGCTTTGTAAAGTCAAGAAATTGTTTCCTTTGCTGCTACATTCTCCCCCCCCAACCCAGAGCCATGTGAGGGACGTTTTTGATTACGTTCGCATGCACTTTATTTAACATGTTTTAGGCTGTTAAAGGGAACCATTGCAATAATAGAGCTTAGAAGTACCAGGTAAGTAGAATACACATTTCTGGGTGAACTAACCCTTTAATGGTTCCATAATGGGACTTTTTACATCCATATACCCTTTTATAGTGGAACAAGGTTCTTTAGAGTTTTAAAAAAAGAACTGTTCACTGAAAATTCTTTTTGGAACCCGAAAACACTGCTGCAGAATCCCTCTTCTGGAAAGTTTATTTTTAAGAGTGTATCAAACTGTAGTGTACTTTTTAAGAGTGTGGTAGCTTATAGATTGCCTCAAAGCTAATAGACATGAACTAAAAGAAAAAGCAGTTTCCTATCTCTAGCTGAATTGGTTTTGTTTGAAATGAGCATTGGTGAGGAGATGCTGTTTGTTTTGCCCTGAGGGACCAAGAGGGTAAATTTGCTCTCTGTTGCTGCTGAATTTCTGGTACACACTGAGATTATTAGCTGTTCATGCTGAGGTTTCTTTTTTTTTTTCTAGATGAAAGGACGTGTGGAGGGAATAATATGCTTATTAAAGTCCTTCTCTCATGCATATTCAGTTTGGCAGATGAATTCTGTTACTTTTATATAAATCTTAGGATGATCTCTAAGCCAAATCATATAGCTATGCTTTATAGAATAATAAAAAATGCATATGTATATATTAAATTTATGAATCTTTTTTATTTTTAAGGACGTGTTCAAGATAGGCACAGTCTTTAACTCTGTCGGGGAATCTGTGTAGATAATTCATTTGCAGACAGAGGATTCCTCTGTGACGCAGGTGTTTGATGACTGACGTCCGCACAGACTCGTCATTTACACCCATGATGTGTCAATTAAGTGCTAATGATCAGTAGGAGACTAACTGCCATCTGTGATTTTTGTCTTGTCTTTTATTTAGCTGTTTGTTTAAAAGAGAAGGTTTTTTATTTGTATAAAAACAAAAAAAAATGTTTTTGTTTTTTTTAATCATTATATTATATTTATAGATTACAATCTATAATTTCTATAATTATATATTTAGCTTTTCATTATTATATACTGCCATTTAGAAACAAGAACAAAAACAGAGCAAGCTGAAACTGTTCATTTATGGTTGGAAAACATTTCGATTATTGGCTGCGGAGTTAAATTGATGCTTCTCTGATGAAGTATTGATGTCCAGAATGCCGTTTATTTTTGTAGACAGCGTAGCTATGACTGAATCAGATGTTTATTTCGAGGTGTGTCATCTGTCACAGTTTGATTATGATGCTACATACAGCAGAAAAAAAATAAATAAAATATATATATATATATATATATATAATATGATGCAACTCATACGCCAGTCTGTGAAACCAAACACAGTCATTTACAGCTCAGGTGTGACTTACTGACTGTACGCTCTCTCTCTCTTTCTCTTTCTGCAGGCCATGTACAACTCTATTAAAAATGAAAAGCTGCAGTGGACAATGTAAGTGTGTTTTCTTCCTGTTTTCCCATTTAATGACTGTAAGGTTTTACAGTAGATGCAATGTGCTACTACCAAACAACCCACATAGAAACAGCAGTCAACTCATTTTATCATTCTGATCGCCCTTAAACACATTACCATGGTAACCATAGTTTCCTCCAGCATAGCTGCTGCAGTTACTGTCATAATTGTAAAATCCTGAGCTATATGTTTCTGATCATTTGAGTGAGTATTTGCTCATGCAAAAGTTGCTCTGAGTTGTTTTTAGCGTATGCGGTTTTAATTTGAACCGACCAATACATTTAATGGGATGCATATTCGTCAACCTTTAATATGCTCATGCGAAAAGAATCAAGAAATGTTAATTAAATGCATTTACAAAACATTTGGTTTATTTGTACTATTACATAATTCTGAACTGTTTATATAACTGACAAATATGCTGAAATATATGCATATCAAATACCAGTTATATAGTGTTATAGTATAATATCATATAATATATAGTATAATTGAAATACTGTTATATTTTTTATAATATTTTGATTGTTTTTGGTTTTCATTTTTTGTTTTCAATTTATTTTAAAGTTTTAGTATTTGTGCTGTTTTTTTTCTTCTAATGTTTCATTTTATTTATTTATTTTAGTCATTTTTATTTTACTACATCTGGGTACACTAAATGAGATTTGTTATCATTAATTCACTTTATTATTTATTACTATTATTCTTATTATTCTTATTTAGTTAAATAGAATATATAAATCCTAAATTGAGGCCTTAATATATGTATTGGGTGTATGTGTTGAGCAAGTCTCTATGCTTTTGTGGTGTGTAGATATTCAGTGTCGGTCAGACATTTTGCTCAATTTATCGTCTAGCTGGACGAAATTGCATGTTCAGTCACTTGGAAAGTAATTTCATTATTTAATAGTGATGCTTTATAACTGTAATAATAGCGAAATGATTGGCATAGTAAATTTCCACAAGTATGAAAGATACGAGTGATGTCATGGGCGGAAATGCCATAAATAGTGAAAGGAAAGCAGGTTGTAGTGTTCGAGGCGTTGGATCTGTGTGTTGTTTGCTAGAAACAATAGTGTGCGAGTGCTGCCTATTCTCTCTCTATATTCACACACACACCAATTAAAGACCCTGGCTTTCTGAGCGCCGTTGCTATGGTTACAGCTGCATGGATACCGCTGTATAGTTACGGCTCGGCTGCGTTTGGTCGATATGCATTCACCCCCTCTCTCTCTCGCGAAGCCCTAACCTCGTTCTCATGTTCAACACTCATCCACGCACCCACACACACACCACAGCGCTCTTTAAAGGGTCCTGCTCGCATCCTGAGCAAAGGTGAACCCACAGACTCCTACTGCAGCTCCCAAAATAGCCTCATCTGTCCCTCCCTGAGCTCTTGAACAAGAGCACAGCTGAGAAACACCGGCCCGTCCGTATCGAGCCGCTCAAACTTAGATCTGAGATCTTGTACATGTGCTTTTATGCTTCTGTTGCAACATTAGGATGTGAATTCTGCTGATTTTAATGAGCCACCGAGGTAGCGTTGTCTACGTAGGTAGAAGTTTTATTTCAAAATGATAGAAATGCCTTGCATGTATTTGATGGAATGAGGCTTTAAAACATTAACAAATCTGGACGTTTTGCATTGGATGACTGCTTTCCTACTAAAAAGCATGTTTTTAGCTACCAGCTGATTCATTCTGATTCATTCGGTCAATCATGAGTTTGGGCAGTGAGATATTTTTATGTAATGTGTGTTAAATTTAAGGTTTTTCATATAAGTGCATTTTTATTCAACCATAAGCCATTGTGATCGCATATGCTTTACCTTTCAGAAGTTTGTAGTTGGTAAGATTCTATGTCTTTGATAGAAAGTCTCTTCTGCTCACCAAGGCTGCAGTAAAAATGATTAATATAATTACCATTTAAAAGCGCTATTTCTGTTTGAATATAATTTAAAATATAATTTTTTTTAGTGATATAGAGCTGAATTTTTTTCACCATCATTAGCCCAATCTTCGGTGTCACATGATCCTTCAGAAATCATTCGAATATGCTGCTCAAAACACATTTCTGATGATTATCAATGTTAAAAACATGTTTCTTTTTTTGTGGAAACTAATACATTTTATTTTTCAAGATTGTTTGATGAATAGAAATTCAAAAGAACAGCATTTATTTGAAATATAATTTATTTTGTGCCATTTAAAAATGTATTTACTGTCACTTTTGATCAATTGAATGCATCCTTTATTAATTACATTTTTTTTAAAAACTGTTGAACAGTAGAGCTCATCATTTCCAGATCTAGTTTTTTATAGTTGTGTTTTGTTTAGATTTTTATAACAGCTTGGTTCAATTAAAAATATTAGAAAAACCTTCCACGTATCAAACATTATTTTTTGGTTTTGTTTTCTTGAAAATGTTGGCAGAGCAAGTAAAAATCTGTCTTCCTGGCCTGAATAAGCCCCGCTGTTCGTCAGCCAGGAGTCTTAATGAACCTCTATTACACACAACAATCTCATGCACTGCATTCATCACAATGTCACATAATGATCAATAATCAAGTCAGACCATGTCTGAGAGAGAGAGAGAGAGAGAGACTGGTTCTAGAGGAAAGGAAAGGGCTGTATTGATGAAGGTGCAGGAATTGAGCCATTTAAAGAAAAAAGCATGGAACAAAAGACAGTAGATACATAAATATGCTGCTGCTGCTGCTGAGCTCACTTCCTGTAAGAATACAACATCTGTACTGTGAGAAGATGAGCTTTACAGTGTGTTAGAGAGCTGCTGTGTGTGTGTGTCGGCGTACATATGATCTGTCTATACATAAGAATCGCGCTGTCCTCCACAGGCGCTCTGTTTTTCCAGCATGCCGCTCTCTGAATCGAATCATTCTGCCCTTTCCTGATTACATGTTTCACCCTGCTGTCTCTTCCCTTCCTCAGCTTCAACTCTCGGTTTCTGTCTTCTAGAGAGAGATCCAGTATTGAATATATTTGACCATCACGTGCCCTGTATCACGTTTTGTCATTTTTATTCATTTGTAATTTGTGACAGCGGAGATCTTTTACGTTTACATTACATTTAGTCGCTTAGCAGATGCTTTTATCCAAAGTGACTTACAAATGAGGACAAATAGAAGCAATAAAAATCAATCAAAGAGCAGGTCATGGTTAGCCAAACACAATTTACGCTTGGTAATAATAATAAATAAAAAGAAAACAAGTAGAGAGAATAGAAAAATAATAGGGAACACTCAACAATCATTTCCTTGCATCAGTTCAAACTGTCTGTTACAATAATTCTATTTACCGCACTTTTAGAACTGTTCTTGAAGACGTGACGCTTTTCAAATGTTAGAATAGTTTGAGACTAGTGTTCCAATTACAAATTATACAATTTTAAAATGGTATAATATTAAATCATAAGTCACATGTTGATTGTATTTTGTATTATACTTAACCTTGATTTTTCTCTCTTTGACGTTGCATTTATTCGATCAAAAATAAATGGTAAAAACTGTAATATGAAATGGTATTACAATGTAATTGGAACATTTTAATAGATTGTTAAATGGAAATTATTTCTTTGATGCACAGCTGAATATTCAGCATCATTCCTCCAGTCTTCAGTGTCACATGATCCTTCAGAAATCATTCTAATATGCTGATTTGCTGCTCAAGAAATATTTCTGATTAATATTAATGTTGAAAACAGTTGTGCCTCAATATTTTTGTTAATTATGCATTTTTTTAATGCAGGAAACGGGAATCTTGTAAAGCATTTAAATTGACTTTAATGCCATGTTTGAGCAATTTAATGCATCTTTGTTGAATAAATGTATTGATTTCTTGGAAAAAATAAATAAATAACTGACCCCAAACTATCAAAAGGACATGTATATTTAAATGAAGATAATAAAATAAATTGTTATAAATTCTAATTTGATCCCTCTTATACTCTTTCTGATGTAAATAAATATCAGTCTTTATTTCAGTTGTTACTAGGTTGGGGTTGTATTATGCTTCGCTCTGTGAATTGAACATGTAGACTCTAATTAGCTGCAAATGGTTATTTGGTTGAAATAAAGAAATCAATAAATAATGAAAAGCATAAATTATGTGATCATCCAGCACTGTGTTGTGTGATTAGTGCCATTAGTCTCTGTGTGTTTCATCTGCGAGCGTCTCACGAGCACCATCAGTCCTGCTGTAATGGCTCTGGCTAAATTTATTCTTAAGGTTGTGTTTTGTTTAGTTTTTTTTTTATTTTCATCGGTCCTCCTCTCTCTCTCTCTCTCTCTCTCTCTCTCTCTCTCTCTCTCTCTCTCTCTCTCCCCCTTCCTCTTGTGCCGACAGTTACCAGGCAACAGGCTTGAAGTTTTGCACACATGCTCAGTGTGAGAGTGATTGAGCGATGTTGTTCACCCATTTTAGAGCAGCGCACACATAATCAGGCTGCTTTTCACAGCGCTTGTTTCTTCTTGTGTCATCTGAATGCTGTTTATGAACGCAGTGTTGTCATGTGATCATTAAGTGATATCAGAAATTGTATCTAGAAGGCCAATTCAGAATTGGAATACCTTAAGATATTTAACAGACTTTATTTAAGAAACACATTGATTGAATAGTGAATGGTGTTAGCATGGACAAAATATTGCCATAATAATATCCTATTATAGTTTTGATTTTTGTTTTTATTTATTTATTTATTTATTTATTTATTTTCGTTTTTAATTTTGATTTAAAGTTGAAGAATTGTTGTGAATTTGTAATTTTTATTATTTAAAAACAAAACTTTTTGTTAATGTCTATATAATTTTAAATTATTTTTTATGTTAGTTATTTCAGTATTATTTTAGCATTTTAATTTAAAATGAGAAATTATAACACTATATATAGTGTTTATTTAGTGTCATTATATAAATATATATATTACAAATAAGCAAAACTATTAAAAACATTTAATTAAAATATTTAACATTTCTGAATTAATTAAATAGATTTAATTTTACTTTTATTTACATTTAATTTTTATTTATTTATTTATTTAAAATTAACTAATTAAGACTTTGTTTTTGCCTTAAAAAAAAAAACTGAACATGGCCTGGATATTATGTTGACCGCAATATATAATATTTGTATTTCTAGACAGACTTTTTAAATTAACTTTTTTTGTTGTTGACTTTGAAAATTATGAAATGTAAAAGTATGCTTGTTGTTGAAAATTCATGAAATAGTCCTGCAAATTTCAAATAATAAAGCTTTGTCTTCTATAAATTATAAATTCAGAAAAGATTGAGGTTATTCTTTAGATGCCTATTAATAAGAATTGGAGTAAAAAAATCCTTCATTGGCTCATAGTTGAATGTTGAAAGGGTTCATCGGTAGCATTATTTAGAACATTATATTGTGTGTTTTGTAGAGTCGTGGTTTTGAGGATGAAACTGTATTTGTGTGCTAACGGCGGGTGAAAGCTGTTTGTGGAGGTGATCTGAAGGTTTTTGGGTCTCGTGATTTAGTTGGCTTCTTTGCAGGGACTCTTCGAGCATCTCTCCCCTGAGAAACATCACGCGGACGGGATGGCAGTGTGATGTGTGTCCTTTCCTGAGAAAGACACCATTAAAGGGGTCTCTTCAGCGACCTCAGACAATCGATGTGTGTGTTGAGGAGAAATATTACACCTCTGAGTGTACAGAATGTGTCGAGAGACCTCATAAAACAGCCGAGAAAGACAGGAACATTCACACATCCACACTCCTGCTTCAAAGAGCTCCTACCAGACACTTTCTGAGTACATGCGTGCCAAGGTGATTTTAGTTAACTAAAATTAAAGCCATAAAAATGGAATAAAATAAACTTCAACTGATATAAAATAAAATGAAAAACTTTCAGCTAGTTGCCAAGGCAGCATATCTCATGTTCATAAAAATGTAAAAAAAAACATGCAAAAAAGGCTAAGATTTTAATTACAATTAAAATTAACTATTAAAAGAAAAATATTTGATATTGTGTGTGTGTCTATATATATAAATATATATAAATATGTATTTCTAATACTACAGGCATCTACATGATAAACAACATATAAAACGTTCATATTTTGTTTTTATTATTTTTATCTTTAAAATAGGTAATGTGTTAGTAGTTAAGTCAATATACAATTAAAGTTTAATTAATATTTTGAGTTCATTTTATTTGTAATTTCAGTTTTTTGTTTTTATTTTTATTTATTCTCAATTTTAGTAAATTAAAAAGATTTTTCATTGGTTCACTGGTTTAGTACCTATGAACGGTAATCACCCTTTTTTGCATCTTTTCCTTTAAGACTTCTAGATTTAAATAGCCTGTTTTGATTTGGCTCATTCATCACTGTCATTCATCATGATGCAGCATGCTAAATATGCCTTGACATGTAAATGCTCGCTGTCATATATTCAAATCAACATGAAGTGGCATTTGTAGCGCAATTTGCATTCATAATTTCCAAATGAAAAAAGATGTTTAACCAAAAAAAGTAGAGTGGAGCCTGATTTTAATTTTTTTTTTCCATCTGCAGTTGACTTGAATGTGCTCATGGTTGGAAAAGAGACGTTAAAGCAAGTCTAAATAGCACATCGAACGCTTCAGTTTCCAAAAATACAAGGAGAATTTGATTTTTCACAGTATGACTGCTTTGAAACACCCATCCATTTAACCTGTGGTCGTCTCGCAGTGGCATGCCGTAATAGTTTGGCCTGTTTGATCCAGTCTTTGATTTGATTTCTGCGGTGGCAGATGTGAGAGAGAAACCCGCTGGGAAGAGCACTTTACTTCAACACGCACTCGATCGATAGCGTCTGCCGCACTCGGGGGGTTATGATCGACGGGAGTGAAGTGGAGAGGGAAAACTGTCAAGAAAAAGACTTTTATTCACTCTATGGGACATGCTGGGCTCGAAATACCACAGCGAGGCTGAATCCAAAGTCCTATAGTCTTTAAACTCACTGGATTTCTCCACACACTTACTCCACTCACACAGCTATAGCTATGCTTTCAAGCTGTTTTTGGTCAAAAAATCTAGAAAAGGAAAAGTAAAGCTTTCAGGATCTCATCAAGCCACGTGATTAGAGGAGCCATTCTTGTCTGCAATATCAGCAGTAAAGGATGAATTATGCAATTGTGTGTGTAATATTTAGTGTTGGTTATTGGAATGTACCTCTAACTTAGGAGTACATTCCAATTATTCTTACCCTATTATAAGTGAACGATAATAGGGTAATTGGGTCGTTCCTGGTATCCGGTAATATTTTGGCTTCAACACTTTTGGAAAAAATGACATGTTTTTAGAATTCTACCAAAATAGTGACATGTTTAAATATACTGAACACGTACTGGCCAAGTATTCTATTAGAATTTCCACTCTATTAGTTACACATTCCACAGTCTATAATAACCTAATGGAGTGGAATCTAACAAGGTGGAAATTAGCTGTAGTTTTGTGTTGTCTACATGTTGTGATCAACATGTAGCTCTCTAACCTTCTACAGATGAACATAATGTTTATAACTTTGTCATACATGGGTTTTTTTTGTTTTGTTTTTTTTGGATCGGACAAACATTCTCCATAATATAGCCTAACAGGGCTATAATAATAAACACTGTATAGACTTATAAAAATGACAAAAACATACAAATAACTACAGCTTTAACTAAAATGAAAAACTAATAAAACTAAATAAAAATATCATTATAGCATCTCATTTATACTAAAATAACACTGATTCATACTTTTTAGTTTCATTAATGTGGCCTGCTATTGTAGTTGCATTAATCATTTTAATTGTAATTTTATTGTTTTAATTAGTTTTATTATTAATAGTGTGTGTGTGTGTGTGTGTGTGTGTGTGTCACGGTCCTGGTGCGGGAAGAACAAGCAAAGATTCAAATCTCTTCAAATACAACTTATTTACATTCAAAAGGGTTACAGACAGGCAGGTAGGCAGAATGGTTGAC
Organism: Enteromius unitaeniatus; assembly: GCA_032359435.1. NCBI lineage: Eukaryota > Metazoa > Chordata > Actinopteri > Cypriniformes > Cyprinidae > Enteromius > Enteromius unitaeniatus. Next base: position 16,916,544 of record JAUMHI010000053.1, on the reverse strand, counting down.
ACACAAGGACGTATTCACAATTAATGATCCGACAAACTAAACAGAACTGAGGAGAACTTATAAAGGAAAGGCAATTAACACAAACAAGGAAGGCACACCTGAACACTATAATAATTAACTAAAACTAGGTCAGACGGAGACAGAGCACATGGGGAAATGAAAACATAAACAGAGGCAGTGCAGGGGCGTTACAGTGTGATACAATTGTATGCATTTAATTTTTTACATTTCAATTTGAATTTTAGTTTTAATAAAAGCTATATTTTTTATATATTTTTAATAAAGTTTCTTTTAGTTAAAATTAAGTGTCAATTCAATAAAGTATCAATTCAATAACTTTACAGTTAAAGAATATATATAATTATTTTATTTAATTTTTTTCAGCATAGCGAGCACTAGATATGAAAAAGCAGGGCTGTCAAAGCAGCATGAGTTTTAGCGTTTAGCTCAGATTATCAGGAAAAGGAAAAGTTTCAAAAGAATTGTTTCAGAATTTGTATTCTCAAAAAGCTGCATGATTTAAGGACTCAAACAATACACAATTACTTGGGCAATAATATTTAGTGTTGATTATTGAAACATATAGTCTGTAAGTGTGATTGTAATATTATTAGAAACAAAAAAATGAAGTAATTCAATATATTTCCTGCCCAGTAGACACTGTAACTAAATAAAACATTAGGATTTACAAGGAAAATACTATTTGAGTCTTTCTATTTATTACTTTGGGTTTCTTTGGGTAAATTTTACAAATTCTTCCAACCAATTTCTAAGTGTTTCGTATCCCTCTTTTATGCACTTCCTCTTGGTTATTATTGGTTCATTGTGTTCTTCTCCCTCAGCGATGAAGAAGAGTTGCGCAAGTCGTTCTCGGAGCTGGGCGAACAACGAGGGGAGTCGAACTCCAGAGGAGTGAAGCAGACGGCCGGTGCTTTCCTTCCTCCGTCTGGAGCGCTGCTCTACAATACCGGCTTCCTCGTGAGGAAGGTTCACGCTGACTGTGACGGCAAGAGAAGTGAGTGATCCAGCACTTTCCACATCCATAATCTAATGGATTTAGAACATTAGCAGAACTACTTTTTTGTTTTTTAAGGAAGTGTCTTTTACTTCTTATATATATTTATATATCCACTTCAGTTTTGCCACAGTCATCAGAATTTAGTTTTGCAGATACTTTAATTTAGATCCAGTATGTCTGGCACATGAAATCTGATTTTGATTATAAGTGACCCTGGACCACAAAACCGAACATAAGGGTCCATTGTTTGAAACTATGATTTAAATTTAATTTGAAAACCTCAGTAGGACAATATTTTGCTGAGATGCAGCTATATGAACACATGGAATCTCAGGGTGCCAAGAAATCTAAATATTATGAAAAAAACTTTGTCCAAATGAAGTTCTTAGCCATGCATATTGCTAATGAAAAATTAATTTGTTTTGATATTTTTACGGTGGGCAAATTGAAAATATCTCAATGGAGCATGATCTGGTTATGTTTTGTGCTCCAGGCTACTATGTGTGTGTACATTGTTTATCTTTTTGATCTTTCATTCAAAAATCTAACATATCGTTGAATTAAAACAACTGAACTGGGGAGAAAATCTCATTGTGAAATTGTTTTTCTCCGATACATGTTAGCCACAATTATTGGCACCCCCTAGAATTATTTGTGAGTAAAATATCTCTGAAGTATATTCCCATTCATTTTCACAATTAGTGATGATAAATTAATAAAGTGACTTCAAGAAAAGAGCTAGAGCAGTGAAAATATCCATTACCACCATCAGGGAAATAGTTGAGAATTTCCAATCAACATACAATGTTAGGAAGCTGCCTGGAAGAGGACGTGTGTCTCTATTCTCCTAATACATGGAGAGGAGTAGAGTTTGAGTGGATAAAGACTCTTCAAGAACCACAGCTGGAGAACTGAAGAAAATAGTTGAGTCTCAGGGTCAAAAAACCTTTAAAAAAGTCAAACAGTCAGTCCCTACATCAGCACATGTTGTTCAAGAGGGTTTAAGAAGAATTCTCCTCACTCAACAATCTCCAGGATGTTTAGTTGTCAGACAGGACTGGAACTACAAATGGAACTGGCTTTTATGATCAGATGAAACTAAATGACCTTTTTATCAGCAATCTCTCAAGAGGTTTGGTGAGCACGGGGATAAAAAGTATTCCATGTGTACAATGAAGTATACTGCTGTGTTTTTGATGTGGGTCTATATTTCTGCTGGAGGTCCTGGACATCTTGTTTAGACACATGGCATCATGAATTCTATCAAATACCAACAGATAACAAATCTAAAACTGACTGACTCTTTTAGAAATCTTATAATGGGTCATGGTTGGGTCTTCCACTGGGGCAATAATCCAAAACAAACATCAAAATAAACACAAGAATTAGTCACTGAGCACAAAATGAAGCTCCTCTGAGCTGAACCCTGAGTGAGGGGAACTAAAGAGGAGAACCAACATGGAGCTGGTATTTCTGGATGAAGGAATGCTCTCTTTTCTCTGATCAGGTGTTCTTCAAACTCTACAGGAGAACTCAGAGTTGTTATCTTGGGAGAAGCACGTAGCAATAATTGTGTCCAACATGTAGATAGTATATTTAATCATGAATTGTCTCCCCATTTTCAATTGTATTAATTCAATAATAGTTTAGAATTTGTAATTTTCTTTGAATGAAAGATCAAAATGATAAACAATGCAGATTTATTTTCACAGCCACCTTTGCTCAGATTTACCAAGGGTGCCAGTATTAGTGGAGGGCACTGTAGATAGTTTAATGTTGTTGAACAATATGATTTCATCAGTGCTGTCCAGAGGCGAGCCGGGAGATCGGCTAGTTTGAACCCTTCAAACCCTGCGTGCCCCCCGCTGTAGGAAGGCGTGAAAAAAGGCAGAGAAAGGGCCAGGAAGGAATGCGTGACGAGATAAAGAAGGGAAGGAAGAGAGCTTAATTAAGGAGGAGGCTTATGGATTTGATAGCATGGAGATAGATTGATCACGGAATCAATTAGTCTAGATGGATCTATTGATATATCTGAACTATTTTCCTGTATAATAAAAGGCTGTTTGCATATTTTTTGCTTTTCTTCATGGTCACACAGCACCTCGAGGAAAAAGAGGATGGAAAACATTTTATGCTGTTCTTAAGGGACTCATCCTTTACCTGCAGAAGGTGAGTCTTTTTCTTTCTTTCTTTCTTTCTTTCTCCATTCCTTAATCCTTCTTTTCAGAGCTACTTGTCAGTTTGTTTCCTAACCTTGTTTATCGATTGCAAAATGTCAGGAGGCATTCATTTACTTTACTATTGATTTATTTGTTTATTGTTGCTTGCTACGTTTTCAAGGTGCTTTTGATTTTGGTGTTTTTTTTTTTTTTTACTGTAAGGCATATTTCACATTCATTCTTTGTTACATGGAAGAATAACTTTGCAAGCTGTATTTATGCATCTATGTCTTATTTAATAATTAATTATATATATATATAATTTTTGAGTAACACCTGAATAATTGTGTTTCCAGGGCGAGTATCGGCCGGATAAACAGCTATCGGATGAGGATTTGAAGAATGCAGTGTCTATTCATCATTCCCTGGCCATCAGAGCCACAGACTACAGCAAACGGCCAAACGTGTTTTACCTCCGGACCGCTGACTGGAGAGTCTACCTCTTTCAGGCCCCGTGAGTTCACACACCCAAAACATGCCACAGCCATCGGAATATAATAATTCAACTTATTATAGAACAATTTTCCATGTTCATTTTATGCCATTAAGCTTATTTGGCATTGGCCTTCCCTCCAACCTCCTCATCTAGAGAAATGGAAATATATAGTGAGATACTATTATTGTTTTGTCATAATTGTTTAATCTTCATATTAATTTCAATTAGTTATTTTGTATTAAGATTTTTATCATTTATCGTTCATAATTCGTCTATATAGTTTTTTATGATTCAGTTTATTTTCCTTTTAGTTACGATTTAATTATCAATTTAACTTTTTAATCAAATTTTTTTTTATGTCTACATTATTATTTCAGTTCATTTTACATTTTAGTTATTTTTTTATAAATTCTTCCTGTGTGTTTTTATCATTTTTATTTTATTTTTTATTTTAGTACATCAGCTGAATGAAAAGCAGAAATGTTGCCTTAGCAACTAAATTAAAAAAAGTTTTTTATAGTGTTTTTTTAAGAGTTTTATATTGAAATGTATGTATTTTAAAGGATATTTTATTTTAAGGAGCAAAATAGTTTTTAGGTTTAAGTTGATTATAATAACCTGAAAGCATTGCAAAATTATCTTAGTAGATAATTGAGTATTCATATAGACGATTCTGCCACACAATTATGAAAATTGCTTGCTAACCTCATGCGCATGTTTCTAAACAAAAGCAAAAACATTAAGCTTTAACTGTAATAAATGACTGTATAAATAATCTGTACAGCATGAGGCTCAGCATGTGATGTCTTTCCTGTCCAATTTATGACGAAACACTCATGCAGTCCCATCGGCTGTCTTTCTTTCTTTTTTGTGTGTGTGTGTGTTCACACACATTCCCGTTCCCCAGGAGAACTCGCTCTGCTCTAGTTGAAATTTGCCCCAGTTTTAGATCTCATTGCTTGTGCTGGAAAATCATGAGTGTGTGTTTGCATTTCTGCATACAAAAACTCCTAATCTGCTGTTTCACTGCGATTACATTGACTTCTCAGATTGGTGTAGCTGTTTTAGGAAGATATGTAGTAATAATGTCCATCACACTGTCCATTGTCATCATTTTCAGTAGCATTAGTATTTTCAGCAGCTAAAAAAGGACTTTAAGTTAGTTATTTCTATCTTTTGCTGTAGTGTGTCAGTAGGAAAAATCCATTACAATTTACATTTCCATACATCACTGTTGCCAGAGATCTGATCTGATCCAACCACAGAGCTCATTGTACATCTGTCTCCAAAAGTTTATACAGTATTGCTAATAATGAAGAAAAGAAAACGGATAATATTTTTAATTTTAGCCCCTGTCTGTTGCAGTCTGGCACTCGTTTTAGATGTTTTCTATTATTAGTAACATGGATTTGATTTGTATGTGCAGGAATGCTGAACAAATGCAGTCTTGGATCACACGCATCAACACGGTGGCGGCCATGTTTTCAGCCCCGCCCCTCCCTGCTGCCATTGGCTCACAGAAGAAATTCAGTCGACCGCTGCTGCCAGGCTCCGCCTCAAAGTTGTCACAGGTCAAATCATGCTGATTAGCATAAAATTTTCACAAACACTGTATGTCATATTTATAAGTATATATATACTTAAAAACTTAAATAAAGTGCTATAAATAATGTGATTTAATATAATATATATGACCCTGGACCACAAAATCATTCAAAAGTGTTGATTTTTCCAAATTCAGATATATGCATCTGAATAAATAAGCTTTAAGTATGTTTTTTTTTTTAGGATAGGTCAATATTTGGCTGAGATACAACTATTTGAAAATCTGAAATCTAAGGGTACAAAAAAAAGCAAATATTGAGAAAATATTGCTTTTAAAGTTGTCCAAATGAAGTTCTTAGCAATGCACATTACTAATCAAAACACTTTATAGTAAAGCTTAATTAGTCAGCATTAGTTAACCTTAACTAAGATCAGAAAATGCTGTAGAACTATTGTTTATCTTTTGATTTCTATTTCACTTTGACATGCATCATGTATTGTTTTCAGTTAATATGCTTCTTTAAAAGACACCTGTAGGCAGTAGAGAGCTTATGTTTCATAAGAGTGACTGTGCATGTACTGTATGTGTGCTTGTATCTGTTTATATAAACTGCAGTGTTATAAAGTGTGTGTGTGTGTGTGTGTAGGAGGAGCAAGTACAGGCTCATGAAACTCGATTTCGCTCCATCTCCACTGAGCTCGCACAACTGCGCTCTTATCCGCCTGACAGAAAGGTGAAAGGTCGTGAACTTGAGGAGTACCGAATGAGAGAAGAGTATCTAGAGTTTGAGGTAAATATATACACTATCCTTCAAAAGTTTGGGTTGGTAACAATTTGTTATGTTTTTGAAAGAAGTCTCTTCTGCTCACAAATATATGATCACAAAAACAGTAAAAACAGTAATATTGTGAAATATTGTTACAATTTAACTATTTTTGGACTATTTTCTATTTAAATGTAATAAACATGAATTTTCAGCATAATGTCTCTTTTGGTCAATTCTGCATTGACATTCAAGATGAAGATGAGTTTGTTTCTTCGTCAGATTTGGAGAAATTATTTATTCCATCACTTGTTCACCAATGGATGTTCTGCAGTAAATGGGTGCCGTCAGAATGAGAGTCCAAACAGCTGATAAAAACATCAAAATAATTCATAAGTTATCCACACCACTCCAGTCCATCAGTTAATGTCTCATGAAGTGAAAACAGTGTGTTTGTGCCGCCCACTTTGCATTGGTCTAAATGAAAATGCAAAATCATTCTTTACCACTAGGTGCCGCTTTTGGACACTTTAATTTTCTCTAAAAATAGATTTAATTTTACCCCATTTCTAAATGATTTGTAAACGACTCGAGTGAAGCAGTTAGAAGAATCAGTCTGACTAAACCCCTCCTTCCCGTGAGCCCTCACTGCTGTGATTGGTCAGATGATGCAGTCCTATGATTGGTCTACCGCTACAGCGTGTGTCAGAAAACTAAACGCCCATTGCCATAACTGAATGGCAGCGCAGGATAAAGCATATTCTAGACATGATGTAATCCACACGGAAATTGTACTGTTTGGAGGCGGGGCAAGTTGTTCGCGATGTCGAACGTGGGCGGACATTATGCAAATCTGTTACTTCGTGACGAGTGCCCATAACAGAGACGGATTCAAATTGCTGATGACTTGTTCAGGCGAATGTCAATCTACTTTTTTTTTTTTTTTTTTACTTTGACATTTATCGTGCACTGTCGGCGTCACAACTTTGCAGATAGTTCATATTCACATACAGCTACATGACACACTGCATAAAAGATCATATTCGAAAAGGCATAAAGCCAATAAAATAAAAATAAATTTCAGAAATAAAGGTACAAAAGCTCTTGGCTGGGGCGGTACCTTTTCAAAAGGTATACGTTTGTACCTGTTAGGTTCAAATATGTTCACTTTAAGTACTGATATGTACTTTTCAGGAACCAAATGGATCTTCTAGGTACAAACATGTACCCTTTGAAAAGGTACCACCCCAGTGACAGCTTTTGTACCATTTATTTCTAAGAGAGTAGGATGCCTCAAAAGTGAGTAAAAGACAATTTTCATTTTTGGTCGAACTAACCCTTTAATAAATCGTTCCTCTCTCGTAGAAAACGCGCTACGAGACGTACAGCATGCTCCTGCGGGCGAAGCAGCGCTGCGGAGATGATGACCTGTCAGTGTTTGAGGCCATGCTCCTGGAGGAAGGTGCGCTCCAGAGAGCTCAGTCCAGCCCCACACTTCAGGACAGCAGCTTGACATGCAGCACCAGAGACGGAGCGAGCCAAAGCACCGTCGCCGGCACACAAGAACCGCCCGGAAACAACAGCTGCTCCCGCGGCCAGGGCCAGAGACACAGCTACCGGCAGGCCGTCCGCAAGTGAAGCCTCCGCCGCCACCCACAGGAAGCTTGCTGTGCTGGAGAGGAAGTGAGGTCTCTCTCTTTCCTGTGTGCGCCCTCCTGCTCTGTGTGCCATCAGCAAGGGGTGTTGATTCCGACTGAATCTGACTCTCTGATTGGCTGATGGCTGGGTGATGTCACAAAACAAGGTGCTATGGGATGTGGACGGGAGAGCGTGATTGGGACTCGGAGGAACGTAAATATGAAACGCGTAACCTTCCTTTGCCTTCTAGTTCTCGGTTTCTTTAGCGATTTCATCGCACACTACCACGTCAAATCTGGGCCTAAACGTCTTCGAACCTTTAAGATATGATCGTGTTGGAAAGCCTTTAGTTTCTGCATTTCTAGAAATAACTCGTTTGTTTACAATGCATATCAATTTGCCAGTTCAGAGAACGCTCTGGGATCTGTGTATTTTCACACAAGGCTTGTTGTGTGTCATGAGGGCGTCTCATTTGGTTTATGAGCGGTAGACGAGCAGAAAACTAGCCTGTATGCAACTAGTTATTTCTACATGTTGTTCTCAGCATTAGCGATCTGTACTTGTATAATAATGCACAGGGACATCATATTCACTAAATACACCATCCGTTTGCTCCGCAAAACCCTGTTTTGCCCTAAAACGTCTTTTGCACTGAACACTAAGTATTATTACGCTGCAAAACTCATTTTCTCAATCAGTATTTTGTCTTTTTTCTGAAAAAAATAATAATAAACATGCTTAAAATGAGATGCATTTATTTATGAACCAAATTTGGTGTTTTCTTACCTTATTTACAGATTATAATTTTCTTTAGTTTTTAGGCATAAACCTCAGCAAATTTTATTAGATGTATGCTTCAAATAGGAAAACAATGTTTGCAAATAAATTTAAATCAAGATATATTCTCTGAAAACAAGATTCAGTATGCAAAAGTACATTTCAAGAGATGTTTTTGTTGAAAATTAAAACATCCATTTTGTTGAGGTTTTTGCATGTTGTCTAGAATCTAGAGTTTTTCTCACATCATTAACATAGTTTTTTTGTTTTTAGGCAGAAATCTCAACCATTTTTGTTAGATTCATGCTTTAAATAAAAAAAAAGTTTCAATATGCAAATGTACATTTTGAGATTATTTAGATGTTTTAGTTCTATTTAGTTGAGAAATAAATTGTGCATATTATATCTTGAATTCAATTTTTCTCACCCAACTGAAAATATTTTCTCTAGTTTTTCAAGCACAGACCTCTTTAATTTTGGTTGAATTTGTGCTTTAAAACAAGAAAGAAAGATATGTTCTCTGAAAATGAGTTATAATATGTAAAAGTATATTTTTCATGAAAATCAAAATGTTGAATTAAGTTTATTAGCATTTGTTTTTCTTTTTTAAGCGGAAACCTCACTAAACTGTTATATTTATGCTTAAAAAGGGTGAAAAATGTGAATAAGTTAAGAAAAATAAACTTAATTGAAGAAATATTCTCTACAAACAGCTCAATTGTATTTTTTCCAGTTTCTAGGTAGAAACCGCACTAAACTGTTAGATTTATGCCTAAAACTGGGAATTGCAAAAAATCTGTTTTCTCTGAAAGCAGAATATGTAAAAGCACATTTTAAGGATGTTTATGTATTTTACTAAATGAAACGAGACAAAAAAAACAACATGAGAGAATGATTTCTGCAGTGACGCGAACTGAGACGCGTTTTGTCTGTATAGTTCATTTCTTGAATATGCTCTATTTTAGCTTCTCGTCCTTGTCTTTCTGCATTATTCTCTTGGCTGAATGTTGTCTGCTGTGTACGGCATGGCTGACTAGTGACAATCTATCGTGTTTGTTCGGTTCAACAGAAGCTGAAGTCGGTAGGAGGCTGGCAGTGTGTAGTTCATGAGTCAAACGGACCTGTTACCCACGCAGCGCGCTGAATGTCATCTTTCTCCTGTTAAACGCAGTTAGTCAGTGTTTAAGACGCACTTCCCCTTATTGCTTTCTTATGTAATCGATGAGAGAGAGTGTGTATATGCGCAAAAATATATCACCTATTTAAGGAATGTTTAAATCTTATAATGAATGTGGTGTGTCAAAATCAAAAACTGCCACATGCAATATTCAGCATAGGCCTGTTTGTTTGATCAACGCATATGTGGATGTTTAATTACACGGCACGCGGCTTCCTGTAAAACCAGTTTTACCACCCAGAGTTGGGTGCTTAAAACCGCTGAATGTACCATGTTTTTTACCATGGTGATGAGATTCTGGCATCGCATTTCAATCTCAAGCATTGGTTTCTCTTTCACGGATCCTTTCGATAATCACGTGATGTTTCAATGAGTAAATATGGTGTAAAATAACATTTGCTCAAACTCTCCGAGCAGTCTCGAGTATCTTACAGCGTTACGGTCAGTTTAAAGGGCAGATAGGAATACAAGAGGAATAAAAACATGTCTGTTTATGAACCTTGTGAAGTCACTTGGGTGAACATCGCAAGAAAATGTGTCGCATTTCACTCCAAAGTCAAACTAAAAAACATTTTTAGGACTGTTAAATATTTTTTTTATTTTTGGTTTCATGATAATTATGCATATTATCCAAATGCATGCGTTTTTTTTGCTTTGTTTTGTTCAATGTACTAGTCTGACAAAAAAATACTGTAACATGATAACTGATTGAAATTGGCATTTTGTAAAAAAACTAAAACTGAGACCTACTGATTTAAAAGTATTTTACATATTAAAGCCCATTTTAGGACTATTATTTATGATTTAATGGAACTTTTAGTTGGAGAAAATCTAAATAAAAATGCATTACTATTGCTGTTATTATTAAATAATTAAAAAGCATCTTGAATATCTTTTTTTTGACATTGATGACAATTAAGCACATGTTTTATATCCCATTGCTGTAATAAAAAAACCTTTAACTAAAAATCTTTTTTGTTGATTTTGGTGTGAAATCATAACCTGGGTGTGTTCTGCGAGATTCCCTCGATCCGTGAACCTCCAGTGTTGATTTCACTGCTGAAATCTGCTCTTGTACTTATAATATAGTCCACCTTATCGATACAGCGCTGTATATCCAGAGAGCATGATGTTGAACAGTCATGTGCGATTTTAGGTGAACATAAAGTCGGAAAGCCATTCTCTGCTCAGGTGTAATTTGAATATAAAAGAACTGTTGCAATGCATTCTTCTACCAGCAGAGAGCGCTGTCTTCAGCCATACATATAAAACAAGCATACAAAACCAGAAGGAGAGTGGAGACATCCACTGATGCATTGCTAGTTTTGTTGGTGTTTGTATGCATATTTGTTAACTTTTCATGTTTAATGTTGATTTAATGTCCAGCGTGTGTCGATATATGCACATATACAAACACACACATCATGACTGCTGAGCGTCTGTCGTGTCCTGCTATGATCAAAATCAGTCTTTGACCAATATGATTATCATATGAAACTATATTTTTAATTAAGCAGCACCTGAATGTACATAAACGGCATGAACTTCTTCTGCTCTCATTTGCATCTTGTGTCTTGTTCTGAGGTGAATATATGCATCGTTTTGTCGTTTGATGACTCTTTGGTGGAGGATTGCTGCTTGTTTAAGCTCGTTATAATGTAAATGGGGACAAAATGATGTTGTTATCGACTGAAAGTGAAGGAAACACTGAATTGTTTTGTTTACTTTTTTTTATTTCTTTCAAGTTTCTTTATTCTTTCACTTTGTTCCTGGTCTTTCATATGTGGTTCGCTTGTATAAAGTTCTGTAAGGACCGTGTTTGTACAGCCTCTCTTTATGATGGCCTAGAATACAGAAATAAATAACTAAATAACCAAACACACCAAACGTCCCATGTCAGCTTCTTTAAAGTGCTTGTTTGATTATTGATGCTTAGTGAATTATATTAAAACATATTTTTGAGACGTCCGCTTTTGTAAAGAAGCTTTTAAAGGTCATTTTCAGTTTAGTTTAAGACACTAATACCACAGTGTCGGCCCTTCCTTGTCATGCCCATTTTTGGTTTTCTTACTGTTCCTGTAGTTGTAATTACTAGTGTCCAGTCGTGCTTAATTATCTAGTTTACTCCCTTGTTTATACCCTGTGTTTCCAGTATCCTGTGCTCAGCATTGAATGTTTTCCTTCCTAGCACCAGACCAGAGTCGAGAGATAGCTGCAGTTCCCCATGTATGGTCCAGAGAGGGCCTTCGTTCTCCAAAGAGGGCTCCTGCTTCCACGTCCAGCCCAGAGAGGACTGCTTTTCCTGTCCTCATTGTAATTATTAGTGTCCAATCTTGTTTGATTTATTATCTAGTTTACATATAGCAAATTGGTTGTGGGCCTTATCTGGTTGAATTTAGGCTGTTGTTGTGGCCCACATACCACCGTGGCCCTTACTGCTTGCTTAAAGAATACCAGAACCAATCCTCAAGGGAACCAAAACTTACTCCACAGTGTCCCCAGAAATCAGTCATAACTGGCCCACAAAATCTTTGTTTAATGATTATTCCATCCATAATCTCATGTGTGAGATAATCATTAAACAAAGATTTCCAGCAGTGTTAGACATCCATTGAAACATCAAAAGCTCTATTTTGTTGCATATCATCTCAAACATCCGATCTAAAAATAGGTATGGTCTAAAGCCACTTCTTAGGTGTTTGCTTCAAGCGGAGTGATACTGAAACTTGTCGTGCTCATGTGGATTAAACTCCGACAGTATGAAGACCTACAGCCTGTAAGTGAGCGTAAAAGCTTTCAGTAAACCATCTTTAAAGTCATTATCTACTGTTTATTCTCTGGTACTTCATTATTAATCCTAATTGCATTTTTTTTTTGTCTTTTTTATTGTAGAATCACAACAATGGAGGCTGTGCAGCTGTTCACTCTACTTTGCATCTTTACTGCTGTCTGTCAAGCGGATGATGATTGTAAGGAAGTAAACTGTGGTTTGTAGAGGAGGACACAATATAAGATAATATAAAGCATTGCACAGCAGTAAGATAAATTCATTTTGGTCAAGGATAATTAATGTGTGTCTACAAGCAAGCTCCTTTTTCATGATATAATTATACTATAGTTTTGCAACTAGTTCACCGTTACATGTGCAGTAACGACTGCTGGATCTCGAGTTCTTCAGCTGTGTAGGTTTTCATTAAAATAAACATTCAGATCTTAGTTTTTAAAAGAAAGTGATTGTTTTTTTAGATAAATAGTATCAAACAACTAATATATAGTAAAAACTGAATAGAGATTATTGCACTGTGGAAAGATTTTGAGTGATTTTAGAGTTCAGTACTTAAAGGAATATAATTTGTATTGCATTTATCTGTCCATCTACAGTATATAATAATTTCACTGTTGACACTCGACCGGCCTCCTGCACTTTTTATGTTGTTTTGGGGTTTGGGTGGGTGTTCTGTTAGGAAGCCATCCATTGAGTGTGATATGTTTTGCAGTTTAGTTACGTTGTATCTTCACACTCCAACTACAGCAAAGAAGCAAAGGATTGTATTTATTGTGCAAACAATGTGTGGAGTAAAAACAACACACTGTGAACACAACAGGTACTATATATAACACTATTGATTATAAATCTGTCAGTGTATTTAAAATCTTCTAACAGTGGTTTAGTTAACATGGCTCATTAAACCTGCAGTTGTCACTCCTGTCAAGAAAGGTATATTATTTTATAGTTATTGATCAGATAGCATTGATATTACCGCACCAGAAAGTACAATTATTAAAGCTTCTAACTAGCATGGCATTTTATATACTCCATTATAATGATTGATTACTCTTCTTGAGTAATTTATCATAGGAAAACTGCTCTTGATGAATGAGTTGAAATCCCTTACTTGCATACATTGCATAAATCATTAAAAATAAAAATGATGTGATGATTGTGAAAAGAAAACAAAATCATTGTATCATTTGCACTAAAGCAGGAGAAACTTGTCTGCAATCACTTTCGCTTAAAAACTAGGTATTTAAATTCCTGAAGTTTAATCGTCTTGGTGTTATAATAATTAAGTGTGTCATTGTTGTTTTTGTAGTGAAGTTATAGTGAAGTGCCACACAGACCTGATCTGTTTTAGTGCCTTAATTATTTGTATAATTATTGCAATATTATAAATTATTAATTTTTTTCTGCAAGACAATATTAAGACATTGCATTGGATATAAACACAATTTTTTGTTAGATTTTGGGGATAGTTTTCTGTATTTACTGTATAATTAACTCTTTCCAGCAAGAAAAAGTAAAAATAAAATAGTAATACATTTACAGTTCATCTAGTGACATCACTGTATTGTATAATAATAAACATTATATATAGCATATGACATGAATAATAAACTATTTTTCAGATTTCATAAGCTGTGATGATGTGACTGGATCTGTGGGGAAAGAAGTCAATTTCACCTGCGAGGTCTCTCTACAGCGCACTGCATGCTGCATTAAAATGTATAAGTTTTATTACCCTGAGAGAGATAATGACTCTGTAATCTGTAAAGAAGAGCTTCCTAAGAGCTCCTGTGATCAGAGAAACATCTTCACCTGCAGCTACACTCCAACTACAGCAATGACACGACAATTCAGATTCTTTCTGCAAACAATGTGTGGACCGACAAGAACAGAATTCACTGTGACCATAACAGGTATGTCAATGTTGTCTTTATTTAATCTAGGCTACTAACAGTGGTTTAAAATCTGTTAACTGTGCTCATTAAAATTGTGTTGTGTTTTCAGAGTTTGCAAAGATGTATGTATCATGTATCAAGAAATCTTACTGTATACCATCTTAAATTGTGTTTAAGGTTTAAATTAATGAGGTTCAATGCACTTTTACAGAGAAGTTCAGCTGGAACATATCAAACACATCTCAACAAGAGACCGCAGAAGAAGCTCTGACTTTTAAGGGATGTATTCAGTGATGCTTTTGCATTTGCAAAATAATAATATAGCTTACATCTTAAAGTGACTTTGTTAGTATTCTACATGCTAACTGCAGTTGTGTGGTTTTGTGCAGTGTGTTTGTTTTAAAACTCTTGAAATGAATAAAAACTGATACGTAACGCCTATTTAGCAGGTCTGTTTTTGTAAAACAAGTGAACCAGACTTATTCTGCAGGAAGTGTTAGCCATTTCTGGTTACATTCTGGATTGAAGAGATTTAGAAGTAGCAAGCATATACATTTTAGTATTACTGTAACTGTATAATTAATTCTTCCCATCAAAAAATAAATGGGAAGGTAGGTCTTTTGCCACAGCTTCAGTGTGTGACGTGTAACGCTGACAGTATTAGTCATGTGATGCAAAAAGGCAGGGTTGCCATGTTGGTAGTTTTAATGCTGAATTGAGTTTCTCTTAAACTGTTGCGGCAGGTTGATTTCCTCCCTGCGGGTTAATGCTTTGATATCTTGTAGTAGTAGTATTTGAAAGATGTATTTTAACTGAAGTATTTTATATTCAGCACTGATAAAACTGCGCGAGATAAATTGTTTGAGCCACTGAGAGCCTTTTTGTGTTTATGATCGCCATCATAGTGGTTTTCAATATCAATGACAGTGCCTGTAAATATGTATTTTAGTCTTGTTAATTGTACATTTTGAGTTCTTAAAAGTTACATTTGTAATGTTTTGATCGGGCTACTTTTGATCTATTTTTGGTTTCCCATTGGATTTACGCAGACCTGGCAACCCATGAAGGGTGAGTGGACAAAAGGTTCGTGTGTTTTCTGTTTCTGAAGAAGTCGGGTTCACCGATTAAGACGTCTTAATTTCTTCTGATGAAAATCAGGGATTAGAGAAGGTGAGTTTATAACGACATTCAGTTCATTTCAGCGGATGTTTCGTCTGTTAGTTCTGTTGCGAGTATGTTTTCTGTGTAGCTCAGTGGGCATCGGTCCAAAACTATAAAAAGGAAAAAAAATAACAATAGAAACACATAAAGGCGATCAAACACTTCCCTTTGCCTTCAAGTGAGCGTCTTGGTCCGTTTCTGTTGTTTAAACCTCGAGTGAGAGAGAAAACTGCACTAAATCTCAATGATTTCGAAAGTGAAAGTAATAATTCACAGTTTAGCTAAAGCTACAGCAATCACGGATGAAGAGGACATTTAAGTATGTTGTTTGTTGTTTTTTTTGTGAAGGTAACCACCCTGTCATCCTACAGATGTCTATCTGTATCTTAGACTAAATAAAGATATGATTAAGTTAATATACTAGGCTATATGGGAAAAAAGTAAGTTATTGTTAAATATAGTAGAAATGAGCTGAATTGGCCATACAATACTTACTCATTCTTGTTTTTTTAAAAGGGAAGAGAGAGCAGTCAGTGAAAGATGTGAGGATCCTTTGAACATATTTTAATTGAATGTCCAAATTTAAAAACTGCTAGACAACTTTTTTTATTCAGAAAATATATTAATGGACATTGTCAAAAATAATTCTCCTGGGATGATTTTAATATTTGTGTCATACGTTAAATAAAATTGTTCTTATCACTCTTGTTTTTAAAATTGTGTTACATGTATATTTATACTTGTTTGTTTATTGGCTATGTAGTTGTTTTGAAATGAGTGTGAAATTAAGATGTTTTATTTTTGCCATGAATATGTGCAGGCATGGTGTTAAACCTTAAATAAATAAATAGAAATAAGTTTTAGAGGTCAAATCAAATATAAGATATTAAGTGTATTCGCCAACATTTGACAGACCTTTACAAGCTGCTGCCCTGGATTTTGTTTTGCCTAATGTTTTTTATTATTATTATCTCAAGCAGATTTCTGTAAAATTATGTAACATTAAACAGGATATGCACAAAACATGATTTGTGTTTATACTTTAAGAGAGACTGGAGTAAAGAATATGTGAGACATTTAATAAAACAAGCCTGATTTAACTTTCAGTGTATGGACAAAATAACAATCCAGTAAAGTTTTGTGTCATGTTCCACAGAAGAACGTCAGTCACACAGGTTTGAGATGACATGAAGGTGAGTAGATGATGGCAGAATTATCATTTTTGGATGAGCTAATAATGTCGCGAGCCATGGTTGGTTAAGTTTTACTTTGCATCTAAATATTTGCTTTTTATTTTTTGCAGAAACAGTCATGAGAGCTGATAATGTCCTCCTGTTTACACTGGTTTGGACTCTCATGACTGCCTGTCAGGCTGATTATGGTAAGAATGCATTCTTTTTAAATTCTAAATACTTCAGTTTTTCTAGAGATAATTCAGTCTTCTGTGTTATTGATAACACAGCTGCAGTGTGTCAGTGATGTGAGGAATAACTGTAGACGGGGAGTGTTTGAGATCTGTTTGGAAGCAGTCATTATTGTTTCAGTAATTTATGTGACACAGAAGCGACAGACTTTAACTTTAAATTGACTGAATTTATTAATGTGAAAAAAGACTGATATTAGTTTACTGTTGATGTGTTAAACTGATATATATATATATATATATATATATTGTTATTTTTCAGATTTTAATGTAAGTTGTGAGAAAGTGACTGGTTTTGTGGGGAGAGAAGTAAATCTCACCTGCAGCGTCACAGTGGAGAATGGCTGCTGCATTCTAATGCATAAGTTTCAATACCCTGAGAGAGATAATGACTCAGAAATCTGTAGAAAA
Source organism: Enteromius unitaeniatus (assembly GCA_032359435.1). Taxonomy (NCBI): domain Eukaryota; kingdom Metazoa; phylum Chordata; class Actinopteri; order Cypriniformes; family Cyprinidae; genus Enteromius; species Enteromius unitaeniatus. Next base: position 16,899,295 of record JAUMHI010000053.1, on the reverse strand, counting down.
GAGCTTCCTATTGGCACCTGTGTTCAGAGAAACATCTTCACATGCAGCTACACTCCAACAGCAATGACACAAAAATTCAAAGCCTTTGTGCAA
>JAUMHI010000053.1:16869192-16881877 GCA_032359435.1 Enteromius unitaeniatus | reverse complement strand
TAATACATTTCACTACATTTCGTACTGTGTATGTTTGTGTATGTGACAAATAAAATTTGAATTTGAATTTGATTTGATTTGAACATTTTATTCATCACAGGGTCCTGAAAAAAGTTACTCAGCTGTTTAAAAATCAATAATAATAATAATAAATGTTTCTTGAACAGCAATTGGCATATTATAATGATTTCTGAAGGATTGTGTTAATATTACCTTTTAGGTTATTAAAATAATATTATAATAATATCATTATTATATATTATAGGCCTAATAATAATAATATCATGTAAATATTAATAGTAATCAAAAACTTTTGACTGGTAGTGTAAGTTTATAGTTTTAACAAGATTTTTTTTTTACCTTATTAGGCTAAACAAAAATACTTTATAGCAGGAAATCTATACAATTGTGTTAAACTGAAGCATGAAGAAGTGCATTAAACATTTAACAATACTGTAGCTTTAAAGGCAGGTATCTAAGCATCTAAGAATTGCCACAGTTCTTCTGAATTTAGTCTGTTTAGGTTTGTTCTGTTTCTTTTTTTAATTCCAGACAGGCTGGGTGATGTGATTTATACATGTACACACACACACACACACACACACTGTGCTCCAAAGTTTTCATACCACTACTGAATTGAGCTCTTGAGTCTAAATACTGTGTGCTGTTTCCTGGTGACCTACGACTGTCCTGGTGTTCCAGGTGACCTACCTAAGATCTACTGAATAATGTTCTTCAGAAAAGTCTTCCAGCTCCTGCACGGATTTTCCAGCATGTTCTGCCTCTTTTCACACTGAAGACAACTGAAGGTATCATACACAGCTATTATAAAAGATGAAAATATTAACAGATGACGAGAAGGCCACACAATGCATTAAGGTCCAGAGGGTGTACTCTTTTTAAACTGGATTGTCATGTGTAAATTTTGTTTAAAGATTGCATTTCAGTAGCTACATAAATGATTGTGTTTCCCAAAAGAAAAAAAAAAGTAAAATTTATTCTAATCATCCATTTCAAAGTGTTACCACCCCGGGCTCTTAATGCTTTGTGTTTCCTTCTTCAGCATGAGAAAATGTTTTGCATGTCTTGCAATAGTTGTGTTTGAGTCCCTCATTTGTCCTCAGTGTGAAAAGATGGATCATCAAAATCATACGATTACTTTTGGAAAGAATGAGCTCAAGGACTCATGAACAAATCACTAAACTGAAAAATCCTGGATCATCCAGGAAACAACACAAAGTACTGTATTTTTTGATTGTATGTAAACTTTTTACCTTTTTTTTTTTTTATAAAATCAGTTATTTTGTCTTGTGGAGTATATAGACCTCTGTTAGTTGAAATAGCTCATGCAGAACAGTACTAAAATTTTAAATAACATGCAATTTTTGTGGTCTTTCATGCTTTGTTAAAATTTTTAACATTTTGCATATTCTGCAAGTGTTATGTAAACATGCACAAACACTATACACACACACACATATTTTATATATATATATATATATATATATAGTGGCGAGACGAGGAATTACACAACACGTGAATTGGTGAAAGAGAGCCCTGGAGGGTGGATTTATTGAATCCAGTGAAGCGTGATGAGAAGCACCTAAGTAGAAGTAAAAGAAAATAAAAAGTTATCGAAGTGATTGCTAAATATTCTTATTTGCTCTTCCTTTCTGGCAGCTGGTAGAACTTGTCACCTCTTGGAGATGGAGACAGTGACTGACAAATGCACACACACATACTGACTATATAATATAAACTGTTATGTTCTTGATACTGTTTTCTTTATTTGGACTACATTTTGATGCTTTACTGTGAACATTTTCAAGGCAATAAAGCCAATTTAAACGGAATTAAATTGTGTGAGATCCCCTTCTGTCTACCCCAACCTTTCTACACATGACCACATTTGGTATTTGTTTATAATATGTTTTTGTTCACAAAATATATATATTTTTTTATTGCTTGGTATTTCATGTTTGTATGTGTTAACAACATCCTATAGTAACGGTCCCCTTATAGGTCCCAGAGCATCCTGAATGTTCTGTAAAGGTAAGACGTCCTGGGAACATAACATTTCTAGCGGGGAACTGTATTAGTGTACAATAATGTAATATGAGCGAGACATGCCAGTGCACATTAATCATTTTAATTCATGCAGTGTGTATAAATCTGTGTGCTGAGTTTTTGTTTCAGCTTTCTGCTGGATAGGAATAGAGAGTGATCCTTTACTGGAAATGTGAATGACTTTACCAGCAACACAGTCTCACTCCACCTCGTCACATTTTGACGCTTGATCAAAACAGTTTTGCGTCACTTTTTGAGGCTCAAGGGACCCCTTTTCAGTCACTTTACGACATCAGGAGTCCTCCAATGTTTTCAGTTTTTTGGCTTAATGTAATGGTTTGCATGCATATATAGATTTATTTATTTATTTATATTACTTTAATTGGAGCACCAAACCCCACCCCTACTCTAAACCTACCCTCCTCTGAACAATATAAAACACTCACAGGCAAACGCAGTCAAAGGTATTTATTGCACAAACTAATCATAACCAAGCAGAATAAATACATTACAAACAAGTCGTGTCACATTCCAAGTCTTCTGAAGCCATACAAAGTCTTTATGTGAAGAAGAGTAAAACACAAGGTTTTAATCACTAAAAATGATCCCAAAATCATTCAGGAAGCATACTCGCATCTGGTAGCATGACGAGACACACAAGAGCCAATGACAGCCAACGTTGACGTAAGGAAGCACATTTTTTAAATCGCTCACAGACTCTCACAAATCAATCGGTTTACTTCTGAAGACTTGGAATATTAATATCTTTCAAATAAATGATGATGGTGGTTTTATCTGCATGCTGTATCTTGTGTTTTATCAACAGAAGGTAGATTTAGGGGCAGGGTTTGGGTTATGTTCTCATAAATGTGTAAATAATATCATTTTGACTGTTTACACTGAAAAATCACACCCCTACGTATATGCAATAATGCTAATGTTTTTACCCAATATATGTTTTAATTATGACGATAAAAAAAAAAAATATATATATATATGTATATTGCACCGGCATATTGACCCTAAGCGATTCCTATTTAAAAAAACGGAGAACCCCTCACGTCAAAATGTGCCTGAAAAGGGGTACCTTGAGCATTTGAAAAACCACGCAAAAGGGTCTTGACCAAGCGTCAAACTGAGTGAGACTGTGTTGCAGTAAAACACTGGAACTCAAAAAGTTATGTCCCTAGAATATCCCTTCAAGCCTACTGAAACGTAACCTTACCCATGAGCAACCTCTAAAATGTGAGGAAATGGTAGATGTATGTTCAAGCACTAAACACTAATTGAAACCTAAACTTAACAAAAGCTATAAACTGGTTCTCCAAATCTGATTGATTAACCAAAGTTGTTCCAGGGTGAACAAAAATGTTGATCCAAGAACATGGCGCACTTTGTCAAATCAGGTTCTGCTTAGAAGGGTTTGTTGTTTATGTACTGAACTACTGAGATATTGTGTTGAAGTGCCCCTATTTGTTACGTGTTTGAATGTTATTGTTGTCATTTTCCCCATGTGCTCTTTGTTTTCTCCCCAGTTTCTGATAATTACCAATTCATGTCAGGTGTGTCCATTCTATTATCAGTGATTGTCTCCCCTTTATAAGTTGGTTCCTGTCTTTCAGTTCTTGTCTGTGATTGTCAATTTATAGCGTGTGTAACTCTTGTTTTTTTCTACCAAACGATTAATTCTTCCAAACCACTCCATTAACTGGTCAATTTCATTTAAAGCAGTGTTTTAATGGTTCAAAAGCGACACGAAACAGCTTCTTTTAAAAAGACTAGTTTTAATGATTCAGAGATGACTTTCTTTTGAGAGACACGGTAACTTACATGGTGCGCTTTTAGATTTAAATCCTTACAGGATGTTTTCTTTCACTTAGAGATGTGGTACACACTGCATGAAAGGCAATTTCTAATATATATATATATGTATATATAAATATTTAATAATATTGTGTGAAGGTATAGTGCAAGAAAATATCACAATATAGGAAAGCATTTTTTGATGTCAAGATGAGGACATTTTACATTAATTTTAAATCACATTAACATGGCTATTCAGCTGTAGATATGAATTATAATTATACACCAAAGCCCCTCTCCACTCAAAATCTCAGTGTTTATTGATATTTCTCTCATCCACCAATTTTCTTTCCAATATTTCAAGCTGATTCTTTGAAAAGAAAATATATGTATTCTAAAATAAGATTTTGATGTGAAAACTAAAAGTTTTAAAAAGTTTTAGTTAAAGAAAGAAATCAATGCAAAGGAGGATAAAAGTGACAAAATGTCTGGAAAAAAACAGGGAAAAAACGTCTGGCAGTGAATGAGACTCTGCAATAACCTGGTCCTGGGATTCAACCCAATGACATCTGCTGAATAGACAGATGCCAACAGTTACGTCATACAGAAAGACTCCCTCATCCTCGCCTCCAACTATAAGCTGAATGTTCATACAGCTCTAACCATACAATAAAAAAATGACAAATTATGGTAGGAAATTTTGCGTGGCTGGTGGCTCACACAAAACTACCATCTGACTTCAGACATCTGGAAATATAGTGCACAAATGATACAGATGACCTTTAAAAAGTTTTGTTGTCCACTGGTAATGTTCTGGTAATTAACTTTTGTTATATAAAAAAAGAGAAAGTCATTCTTCTAAACTCTGTCTGTTTATATTGGCTAAAACCAACATTGGTTTGGTTATGTAGCTGTCCATGGCAGATCTATTTCCGAAACAACTATTTAAAAGTAATTTGGCTGCGGGGCGCAGATAATTATTATTATTCCTAAAGGATCTGTGTTCTGGTCTTTTCTATGTCCAGTTATTTTAAGCGACACAAAATAGCTGCTGTTTTGCTGCTTTATATTACCAACTGGCCTGTTTACTCCACAATGCACGATATGCTGCTATTGCATGCTGGAGCTTTATAGTCTTTATAGTAACGTTTGCCCAGAATTCAGTGAAGCTAAGAACTTTCCATGTCGTATTTTGTATAAATATAAGTGTTGGTGTGGATTTAAGCATATGCACGCTTTATAAATGTGGCCCAAGATGTGTTTTGCTGGTGGAATTTTGCCCTGTACAAAAACATATGAAAGAAACCGTTATTCTAGAGTTGGAAGCCTCAGCACTACTGGTGCCCAGATATGTGTGCTTTGGCTGGAAGGCATACTGTACCAATCTGTGCACAATTTAACTAGTTATAAGCAGCACAAGCAGCTTGTGAAACAGAATTGTGTTATACAGAACATTAAAGGTTCTGTGGTGATATATATATATTTTACTATATTGTAAAATCAGCAGTATTTTAACTTTAACATAATACTGTACAAGTAGCATGTGTTAGCAGAAATGTGTTTATTATTAATGTTACTACTAATTATGCGGAAAATTTAAATTTTATAGAACTTTTGTAGTTTCTCATTTTTTTAATTGAAAGTGAAGTGACTTGTGGCCAGGTACATATGGTGACCCATACTTTTTTTTGTGCTCTGCATTTAAGTCATGTCACTCGGCGGCCATCTTTAAAACACCTCTCAGTGCAGCTCTTATCTCTTTTTATTGGGAAACATCAAATTCTCCCAGCCTTTTCACTAAGCTTACAATAAAATTTCATATTTGAAATCACCAATGAAATCTGACAACTGTGTAATAAATGTTGTTTCTTTTGCTCATATGGTGTTATAAAGAGCTTATTTCAGGTGCACGTCTCAGAATGCTAAATGTTTCTGTAGCAACCAGAACTTTTTACGGCAGATGTGTTGATGCTGACTTTACAAATCAGCGATTGGCTATTTAATTCAGGAGGCGGGGCTACCTGTGATTGATCAGTTAAACGTTGAATTTTCTCCCATTCAAAACTATACGAGGGACCCGTCTTGGTATATAATCTTTGTTCACACTAAAACGCAACCGCTGCGTTTTTTAAAACTAAAACAGGGTCTGCAGCGTTTTCGAAAATCTCCAAAGTAGTGTAAACAATAGGCGTATCCAAAAGTTTTAAAACTAAAACTCACTAGTGAAAACGCGGTCTATCTAGTCCACTATCTCTTTTCAGTTATCCGAAATGTTCTCATGATTTCACATGAAACTTTTAGTTGACGTAAATTTTCATCTCCGTCCCACACATACGTACGCAACTATTGGTAACACAAACACACAAACATATTCAAACAAAATCAATGTTACTCACCTATCAAAAAAAACAACACAATCTCAGCACATGATTCCCGCTCCTTGAGGGTCACTCTTGCATGATCGTAATCCTTAGATTTTTTTAATTTCTCTGACATTTTCCTTTTTTTTGTTATTGGTTATCTCACTTTATTGATCTAATATCTGTCCTGTGAACTCAAATTAAGTGCTCTCTTCACTGTCAGTACAAGACACGCCCCCTGACTGCTGATTGGCTACAGAGACATACGGCTCTGCGATGTACAACACTCAGAAAAAGTGAGTTTAAAAAAAAGTTTTTATTTTCTCTATTTTATTTTATTTATTTATTTATTTTCTGTTCACTTTTTTATTTTGCAGCAGGAAAATATAGTAAGCAAATAAATTACAAAAAAGGACAAATTTTGAATGATGAGATACTTCTATCTCATAAAACTCATAAATGTGAGGGGGGAAAATTAATTTTGAGTTTAGAGTACCTTGAAATTAACTTTTTTTAATGAATCACATGTTTTTTAAATTATGTGGCATGAAAAAAGTTTGCAAGAAAAAAAGTCCAAATTTACTTAATCTCAGTCAAAAATATGAATTTTGCAATTACCTTTGAATTATTATTATTATTTCTCTATTATAGATTTCCTTTGCAACAGGTTTAAGCTATTAACCAACATAAAAATGTTGATCAACAGAAAGATGCCTTTTTATTTTTTTTTATGCCTCACTACTGAAACTTTTTGGGCACAACATTTTGCTAACGCACCTTTAAAGACCGATCACAACTGAACACAGAACACAGCTTGTAACATTTAGTTTACTACAAACAAGAGCCCTGCTGTTTCAGTACAGTGTACATAACATTTAATAAATGCCACAGGTTTGATCGGCTCCGTCTCTGTAGCGGTCCAGGTATCTGAGAGGCTGTCCCTGAGGGTACTTCTTCTGTGGTGGGTGATACACTGGAGGTCTGATGTACTCAAACACTGGCTCTTTCATATCTGTGGAATACGTTTAAAGACATTTTTTTCCAGAGCGTTTGATTGTTAAGCCAGTTTTTAAATCTTGTAACTCACCTAATAGTGTGTGAAAGATGTGAGAGACAGACTGATCCCACTGGCTCTGGAAAAATGCCAGACCAGCTGGAGTAATTACTTCCTGGTGCTTCCTGTAGAAGTCTAATGTTCGGAAAGTCCGTTGCTTTAAAGAGTAGCTATAAATATGAGAGAAAGAATACATATTTAATAAATGATACTTTAATTCAGCCAATATTAAATTAAACTGATCAAAACATTTATGTTACAAAAGATTCTACTTGAAATAAATGCTGTTCTTTTGAATATGCTAGAATTCTGAAAAACTTTTGACAAGTACTGTGTGTGTGTGTATATATATATATATATTTATTAAATTACAACCTTACTGTCAAGACTGTGGCTGAAAATACTGACCATGGGAATGACCGGATGTCAGTGCCAAAATCAACCACACGGTCCTGTTTAAACAGGATATAGACGTATCTGTGAAATCCTGTTCCTCTGGCAGGAAATGGACTGATGTAAGGGCAGAGCTCTTCCCCTGATGACACTGAACTTCCTGGGATATTCCCACTGTAACAAATTAGGAAATAAAACAGATAGAATCATGCATTTGTCAAATAATTCTTTTTTTAGACCCGGCTTTTCCAAAGTTAAGAATGATGTCAGTGCATGAGGTTATGGTGAGCATGGTGTTTATAGCATGTTTTTAATGAAGGTGGTCATTTAAGTCAAGCTTTGCTGTAAAAAATTATTTATAAATGTAAGGTGATACAGGATAACAAACATACTCACACTAGCCAGTGAAGATACTCCTGCTCACCGTCCAGCAGATGCTCATCTGTAAAACAGACACCATTTATGTCACTGTATCTCCCTCTTGTGGAGGAACTTCAAACAGCAGTTTACTAAATGCTATTTCTGAATAATATATTGACACACACACACTGTGCATTCATATATATATATATGTGTGTGTGTGTGTGTCAATGTATTATTATTATTATCTGGATGATGCACACACACACATATATATATATATATATAGATAGATATATACACACACACACATCATAAACAAACAAAATGTATGCGTCCACGAAAAATGTTATTTAAATAAAACAATGCCATTTCTTTTGTTTATATATTTACGGCGCTCAAAATGATTAGAACAGTAGTATTTTCAACAGCTAAAAAACTCTTTTAATGGCTTTTAACTCTCCTCTATTCCTATCTTTTGCTGTAGTGTGTCAGAATTATCAGTTTACAGAAAGACCTGACGTACGCCCACCTTTTTTAGTTGGTGAAAACACTAGCTTTCTAATCATTTTGGCCACCACTGTACATAATTACAACAAATTATCTAAAATTACTATTATTGGTGTTGACCCAAAACAGCCAGGTAGCAAACTTTCTTCAAAATATCTTCCTGTGACAAAGACATTCATATAATTCTGGAACTACTTGAGGGTGAGCAAATGAATTATTCCTTTAAATTAATATGCTATTCCTGAGCTATAAATGAGCTATTCCTTTAAATTAATAAATAAACAATACATTATAAAAAGTACTTAGAAACACACTGGAATTATGTATATTTTGAATAATATGAATATTTTGATGTACCTGGGCTGGTTAACAACAGCGTCCAGAGAGAGTCTTCTTCTGCTTCAAAACGCACCTGAGGGGCTTGTGCCGCCTGAGGATTTCAGACAAACAGTGCAAATCAAAGTCTGTTTTCTTGATTTCAAAAAGAAACAGTCGTCGCATGTTTTGAGTCCTCACCTGACTCGGCGTTAAGTGATTCCCATAATGCACTGCAGCGCTGCTGTCCTCTCCGTACGCCGCGCGCAGAATGACCCATGGCATAAAGTACGCCATGGGAAAGAGGTCCCTGTACACCCCGTAGTGTTCAGCGAGCCTCTTGATGTGGTACGGTCCGCTTGTCTGCTCCCACTGCGTCTTCACTCTGTCGAGAGGAATGCGGACTGGAAGCCAGAAAATAAGAAAACATTCGGTTAAATGTCCTGTTGATGTCTGATTATTAATAGTAAGACGCTTCTGTAACACTACGTTTATATATTTACAGTTAAAATAACTAATTTTACAGCTAGAAATTACATTTATATAATGTACTATTTAAATATACACTAGTACAGTATTTATTTAATTAATTAATTATTCTGATTTAAACAACAACAGAAAAAAAGTAAAAAATAATTTAGTTTAAAATAAATAAATACGCTTAAAATATCAACAATGCAAAAACTTTTTTTTTTTTTTTTACACCAGTCTAATGATTTTTAATTTAATTCTATGAAAACCTGCAACTTTGATATGGTTGATGAGTCACTGCATTTGCTGCTTGATTACACATTCAACATCAATTCTAAACAGTCGTTGATCTTACATTTAGTCATTAAGCAACTTATACGACTTAAGGAAGCAATCGAAATCAACAAAAGAGCAATGATATGCAACTGCTTGACAAGTCTCAGTCAGCTTAATGCAGTACATGTAGCAAGTTTTTTTTAATTTAGTATATAATAAAATAAAAAGAGAACAGATAGAATAGACCAAGAATTAGGGGACTTTTGCTTTTGTTAGTTGCATAAAAAAATGAAACAAAATAGAATACTAAAATAATATTTTATCTTAAGATTTACACTAGACTCTTAATAATAATATAAAAATAATAATAATAAACAATGTAGCATTTTGCATACATGAAATGCAGCGAAAATTAAACATAAAACAAACACTATATTTATAGAAATGTATTTTTTTATTTATAATATACCTTCAAACTCTACAGTAGCTGTGTGAAGATCTTTGTTTATAATAGTGATGGGAAGTTTGGATCATCTTACAGATCTCGTTCATTTAAAAAAAAAAAAAAGATAAATAAAATATGTTTTTCCCCTAACACATCTACGCTGATCACAAACAATACAACACTGTAATACTATAGGAAATAAAAAAAATATTCATTCATTGTTTACCTAGGTCTTCAGTCTATGATTAGCTCACCTCCCCTCTTGTCTGAAAAGTCTTTTTGGGTCGTTCGTTCGTAACGTGACGTGACCATACGCCTATCAAATGCAGTCAGAGCCCGAAAGAGAATTGATTAGGTCATCTATCGACTCAAATCCGAAGACTCGATACAGGTGAACTAATTCCAGTAAGAACTTTGCAAACGAATCACTCCCCGAGATTGACCCATCACTAGTTTATCATTCACTGTTGTGCTTTTGATTAGAGTCAGGGTATAAAATGCTTAGAAAAAGTTGACTGGGTTGCTTAGGCTACGTAAGTGTGGGGCGGAGCTATCAAAGGGGCGAGATCCTTTTGGGGAAGGTTTGGTGATTTCAAATATCAACAGTGGCTTTCAGAAATCACATACCCTGCCCTTATCCCGCTCTGCTTATTCTTCAGAGGTCATGATTGCTCACTGACACACTTACATGTTCGTAGTCGATCGGCTCTTTCCATCTCTGGGTTCTTTTTGTTCTTCAAAATCACCTTCTTCCTCTCCTTCACCTCTGACTTCCAGGAGGGACGCAGATTTGGGAGCCCGATGTTGACCAGCTCGATGGCTGCCCACAAAAACAATCAACACTCTCTGAGCCACACTGATATTGTAGCTCTTGTAAAAAATAACCAGAGACTTACCTTCTTTCTTCTCCTCCTCCTCCATGTATTTCCTATTGGTCTTCCACCAAACATCTTTCCGATCCGCCTCCTCTGCTGCTTTCATGTAGCGAGTATAACTGCGATATTTCTTCAGAGAGTCCAGTTTATCACAGTCAATGTCTTCATTAGGCATCGGACCCTGAGGGGGAGACCAGTGACCTAAAACAGCTACAAAAGTCAACAGGGGATTTATTATTAGTATAACAACAACAAGAAGAACAACATAAACATTTTATAATATGAATGTGATAATCATACTTTTAAAATTAAGATAAATAATAATAATAAACGTTATAATAAAACGTTGCAATATAAAATAATTAAAACAACAGTAATGCATATTATAAATATTTATTATATTAAAAATAAAAATGAATAATATATTATTTTGTTCATTTTATTTTATATCAAATCACCATTATAACACTAATAATAATAAACATTATGATAACATTTAATATAATATAAAACAACAATTTAAAAGTGTTGTAGCACAAATGTAATACTAATAATTGCTTTAATGTAAGCAATAAGCAAAAAAACATAATTATACTGTAGTAATATGCAAATATGCTGCTGTAATAAATGTTATAATACAAATAACAAATATAGCATTGATATTAATAACAACAATTAATATTTATAACGCTGAAACATAAAAATAAATATAAAAAGGCCTTAATATAAATGTAATAATAATAATAACAAATAAAGAGTAAAGCACATTTAAAACAGAAAGAAAGACATGAAAAACGGACGGAGGGAATGAAAATGCAGACTAATAAATAAATCGTCTATTAATTGATGATAATGATTAGAATAAGCAGACAGATAAATGTAAGAAGTACAGATAAAGGTCATTCACACCAGAAGACACGCGCACGCACAGCAGATTATTAATTATTACTGATTATTAAACTGATTAACCGCATGGTCACACAAACATCGTCCGGTACCGCTTACCGGTGGACCGCAGACCCCTCGCGTGCCGCCGCAGCCCCGCGTCCACCGCCGCCCGCAGCAGAACACACGCCGCCCCGCGCAGCGCCATCATGAACCGAGGCGTCCACGCACAACACGCGTGACGTAACGTGCGCTTCACGTCATCGCGTCTGTGCGTTCATGCGTATGGAAAGCGACGAGGTTCGCCTGCGAGAAACACACAGCGCCGATTCGGGATTATTTCAGGGTTCTGCTCATCTGATGAGGAAATACTCCCGTGAGTCCAGCAGCACATGTTCAGCTTTCGTTTTGAAAGCACAGGCTGTTTAGCGCTGCTGTAAGGTCAGGGGACTTTGTTTATTTACGGTCTCTATGTTTTCACCGAAGAAATACTAATGACTATAATTCATCAGTCAAATTATTTCATTCGGTTCATAGATTATAGATCGTTACACTTCAACATCTTGAACGCTACACATTCAATCTATCTATCTATCTATCTAACCATCTGTCTATCATCTACGTTACTGTATGTGTCTATCTATCTATCTATCTATCTATCTATCTTTCTGTTTTTCATCTACTGTATCTATCTATCTATCTATCTATCTAACCATCTGTCTATCATCTACGTTACTGTATGTGTCTATCTATCTATCTATCTATCTATCTATCTTTCTGTTTTTCATCTACTGTATCTATCTATCTATCTATCTATCTAACCATCTGTCTATCATCTACGTTACTGTATGTGTCTATCTATCTATCTATC
>JAUMHI010000053.1:16856066-16868145 GCA_032359435.1 Enteromius unitaeniatus | reverse complement strand
GTGGCCACTCCTGAAACCTGATTGGTTGGTATCCAGTAAGCTGTTCTGTGTGAGGAATAGCGACACTTGGTTAGAAACAACTCGTTCAAGCGTTTTTGCTATGAATGGAAGGAGGGAGATAGGTCTATAGTTGTCTATGAGTGAACTGTTTAGTGATGGTTTTTTTAGCAGCGGGGTTACACGAGCCTTTTTAAATGCAGTGGGGAAAGTGCCTGTGAGGAGAGATGTGTTGATGATGTGTGTAAGTGCTGGTAGGACTGTGGGAGAGATTTCTTGGAGAAGGTGAGAAGGGATGGGATCTAGAGGGCAAGATGTTGGATGGCTGGAGAGGAGAAATTTGGATACTTCTGCCTCAGAGAGAGGACAGAAGGAGGAGAGTGCAGAGTTGGCAGTGGATGTTGTGTGATTAAATAACATGAATTTGTTGGATTGCATAGAAATAAAAATGCTAGTTTTAGGCCTTTCTGTTGTTGCTTTGTTTTACATTGTTTAGGTGGGGAAAATATTATTGGTTATTGTCCAGTATTTTTACAATTAAGTATTTTTTTTTGCTTATTGTATGAATAATTGTAAATGTTGTTACAGATGTGAATGGGTGTAACTTGTGTCTGATGTCTGTGGTTATGCTGATGCAGGACTCTAGGTTTATAGAGGTCCCACAGTGCAGTGAAGTTCCTGTGGATGTGCATGTGAGCGTACAGGAGAAACTGACGCCCATCACAGACGTCCTGTCCCGCGTGTCCAAGCTGGTGTGTGAGGACCTAGAGAGAGCCGTTCAGGTGTCCGCAGGACAGGATAAAGAGGGTGAGGAATGATCCCAGACGATGTACACACAGATATGGCTGTCTGAAATCACCTTTTTGTAATACCCATGAGTCAGGGCACAGGAATTTTGCTTATCAGTTAGCCGGTAAACAAAGATGTGTTTGCAAGGTGCTGAGTTGATACGAAATGAATGTGTTAGGTAAAATCCACTGTTTAATGAAAAATTTGAGGTATTTGACAAAAGTAGTAATATTAAAGACCTAGCACAAATAGAATTAATTTAAATCTATTTATTTATATAAACTTCCATTAATGTTGGAATAAAATAATACTTTAATTCATTTTAAAACAAAGTTGCTCTATATTGGTCTAAAAATACAGTATTAATATGTTCAGCAAATATCACTCAGTGTATATATATATTTTTTTTTTATAGCTTTTTTAAAGCAATGTTAAAAAATACAGAAAAAATAATGGTCCTTGTTGTGACAATTTTATTATAAAATATATTTAGTATAAAATATAAATTATTTATTTATCAACACTTACTTTATTTATTTGAATGAATCTAAAGTAAAATTCAATATATTCAATCAATATATAAAATATATTTTATTTAACAGTCAACCTTTTTGCAATGGAACCTGTTTTAATAATAATCAGTTCAAATATTCTTATCTTTTTTTTTTGTTTTATCTGTCTGATCAACATCAACAGGCTCTCCTCAAGATAAGAGGCCAATTCTGGCTGTTGTTCCCAGTCCTGCAACACCATCGTATCCAGCCGAGAAAGAGGGACTGAATGCATGTGCGTTCATATCATATTATATCATCAAATGATAGTACACCTCTTTATTATTCTCAGTCTCAATGTAATTGTTCTCTTCATCCAGACCGCTGCAACCTGACCTTCGACCCTCGCACGGCCAACGCTCACTTACGGCTCTCCCAGAGCAACAGGAGGGCAGAGCATCTGATCTCGGGGCCCCGCCCTGTCCCGGCCGACGAGTCCCGCTTTGACCACACCTGGCAGGTGCTGTGTTTCCAGAGCTTCACTCACGGCCAGCACTACTGGGAGCTGGAGGTGTCCAAACCATGGGCCTACGTGGGCGTGACGTACCCGAACATCCCGCGCAAGGAGAAGGGCAAGCGCTGCATGGTGGGGATGAACGAGCTGTCCTGGAGCCTGCAGCTGGACGAGAGGCAGCTGAGCGCGTGGCACGCCGGCTGCAAGGAGTCTGTTACTGCTCAGCTGCAGTCGAATGCTCAGCCGCTGCGCATCGGGATGCTTCTGGACTACGAGGCCGGGACGCTGACATACTACGGCGAGGGACAGGTCCGGCTGCATGCTTTTCACTGCGCCTTTACACAAGCGCTGCTCCCAGCCTGCTGGATCGGGGAGGGCGTCACCATTACGCTGTGTGAGCCGCGAGCATGAACGTATTTGAGCCTGGGAAATGCGGCCCTACCGTAGCTGAACCTGAGACGTGTGGCCTTCCTTCGCCGTCATTTACTCCTGGTGTTTCTGAGCGGTGGTGAGATTTGATGAGCTCGGGATTCAGCCTGGGATGGCTCGGGTTGGTCTGTGGAGAATTGTGTGAGGGCCGAAATATACTTTACACAAGTACATGAATGCAGATGCTCATATATGTGACCGTGGACCAGTTGACCAGTTGAAATTGAGATTTATACATTATCTAAAAATAATTAAGCTTTCCATTGATGCATGGTTTGTTAGTCAGGACAATATTAGATCGGGATACAACTATTTGAAAATGTGGATTCTGAAAAAAATCTAAATATTTAGGGGGAAAAAAGCCTTTAAAGTTGTCCAAATGAAGTTCTTAGCAATGCATATTACTAATCAAACATTACGTTTTGATATATTTACAGCAGGGAATGTACAAAATATCTTAATATCCTAATTTTTTTTTTTGCATAAAAGGTAAATCAATTATTGCTACAAATATACCTGACTGGTATAGACTGGTGTTGTGCTCCAGGGTCACATATGTGCGTTTTAAAAGAAGTCTCTTGTGATCAGAAATATGAAGTATTGTGACCATTTCAAAAAAATTATTAATAAACATATTTTATATATTCTAGGGTGACCTCCTGCAAACATTCTAATGTCGAATACAATTTTCTCGCATCAGGGAGTCACTATCAAAATGAAGGAGTATTAAATGCAGTGTTGCCAGATCCACATTTTTGCATGGAATAAGGCTGATTTTAAACCTTTGCAGCAGATGTGTGTTAAAAGTTTGAAGTTTATTGCATAGATTACATGTGATTGAAATGCTTTTAATGACATATTGTGCATTCTACCTAAAGTATGATACAACTGTGGTAGATTTTAAGTTTTATAAAGGACGACCACTGGTAGGAAGCCTTTTAGCTATGTTTATGTTCAATCTGCATAGCAGTGACTATAAAATATGTATCTTAGTTATGGAAATGGTATACTTGGGCTACTTAAACCCCCCCATAAACCCAACAACCCCCAACCCAGTATATTAAAATGATTTCTGAAGACTGGAGGAATGATGCTAAAAATTCAGTTTTTAATCACAGAAATAACTTGCATTTTAAAACATTCCTATTAAAAAAAATGTTTAATTTCAAATTGCAATAAAATATTAGTGTTTTTACTGCATTTTTGATCAAATAAATGCAGCCTTGGTCAGACAAGAGACTTCTTCAATAGTAATTATATATATATATATATATAAAACATCTGCATTTGTGTACTTCATAAAGTGTGTTTCTTGCTTGTGGCCAAAGTCTGGAAGGTTACACAAACTCTTAAGACGTTTTGAAGAGTTTGCATCGAGGGCCAGCTGTGCACTTTGTTTTCTTGTTGTGTTGGAGAGGTCAAAGTTATTTTTTGCTGTATCCACTCCTAGTATATGATTCCCATTTGTAGTTGTAGTTTAAATATTCAGAATCAGATCTGGTCGCCATTTCAAAGAACATGTATTTTGTGTTCATTTTCCATCTTGTTTTTCTGTACTGTAGTATTATAGTAACAGTGATTTGTACGTATTTGTACTGTGTCAGTTTTAGTAGTATTTTGATTTTTTTGATTTTTTTTTTTTTTTACAGAGTTTACATCATGGAAGATATGTCCATCAAACTTATCTTTTAACACTTCAGATATTGACATCTGTGAATATGAGATTAAATTTCACACTGTAAAACTCTAATCTAGTCGTTGGCTTTGTTCAGAATAGCATACTTAGGCTCTTATTTAATTTAGCAAGTGTTAACCCTGCAATGAATGCAGTTTTAGTTGAATTTGGTCCAATCAGACCAGTCAAAAAGCTTATATTGCTCACAATCCCAAGTGGAATGTTGCATTGTGGGATGAAGTATTTATAGATTATTAGTATGCTATTCTGAACATAGCCATTAAGAGCCATTGAAAGGCTATTAAGAGCCATTGAAAGTTGAACACTGTGTGCGTTATATCTGAATATGGGATCATAATTATATGAAATCCTTCCTTTTGTAGCGTACTTGAGGTCTGAGCTCATTTCTTTGAACTGACTTTATGCACTAACTAGTAAAAGGTAGAATTGTCCTTAATATTGGGAGACTGTTTGAACATATTAGAAAAACTATTCAATTTGCACAAGCCATCAGGGCTGGAAGAGTAAAGGGGAATCTAGAAAAAAGCACATCCTTTGGGAATATTGAAGTTATTTTGAATCTCCTGAAAGACTTTTACCAATGAATGTGAACGCATCTTGATATCTGTCTGCTTTTGAAACCCTGGTCATCATGTACAAGAATATTGAACACAAGACATCCATAAATGAAATGCATTGTTCCACTTGTACAGGTTTACTTTAATAAAATACACTTTAAATAAGACAGTACAGTCAAGGTCATGCGTAACTGATTAAATGTAGAATTAAATAAATTAGGGGGGGGAGGTGGGGGGGAACGAATCAACAAACTCTGTCCAGGAGACTCAAGGTGCATGTGGGGTTAAAGTGCATCTTTAGTCTAACTGCTGCATGCTACAGAGATACCGAGACTAGTACACACTGCTGCAAAACACGTCTGAAACGAGCGTCATCAGATATACATCATATGTAGTGTTTGTGAAGGTGATTTTAGACAATGCTCAGTCGGTTTGATTACTTGGATTTTTGCTCCGGCAATGAAAATGATTGCAAAAGAAGCCAAAGTGGAATCAACAGCAAACTAGCAGCCCGTCCAATCAGATTCAAGAACCAGAACTGTTTTATAAAATAAGACTTGTAGCATGTAGGTTTAAGATAGAAGAATAATTGACCTAAAAATAAGAAATGCAGAAAATTTGCAACACTTGATCAGCAATGGATGCTCTGCAGTGAATGGGTGCCGTCGGAACGAGAGTCCAAACAGCTTATAAAAACATCACACCACTCCAGTCCATCAGTTAATGTTTTAACAAATACATCTTGAAAACTTCAAAAAGTTGCTTCATACTTAAATCCTGCTTCCCACTAGTCCTCTATTTCAAATAATTGTGATTATTGTGATGCTTTTATCAGCTCTTGGGACTCTGACGGCACCCATTCACTTCAGAGCATCCATTGCTGAGCAAGTGCTGTAATGCAATATTTCTCCAAATCTCAACTACATCTTTGATGGTAAATTTTCATTTTCCTCTACTTCTTTAAGTGATGCATTTGACGGAATGTGCATTAAAGGGCGTTCGCATTTGATTTGCAGCAGCCAAGCATCCAGAAGTCGTTTCTTTTCAAAGACGGATTGAAGCGACTGCTCGAGTGTTGCGTAACAGGTGAGTGGCGACAACTAACCATCTTCCATCTGATAGCGTTGGATGCAGCAGTCGAGAATGAACAACGACCGGAAGCGCTGTTAATGTGAACGGCGCTCCAGTGTTTTTGGGTCTCAACTCTTGTGCAACTAGCAAAACATTTCACACCTCGTTCAGTCGATCTATACAAAATCCCTCTTAACGTCTCCTAAATAAACTAATTTTCAAATTCATTTACTGTTGGTTAGAAAGCTAACAGTCGGTCCCTCTCATTCACCAGCTGTGAATTCATTAAAGTCATTGTATTCACGTCTCTCTCTCTCGTCCCTCTACATAGGCCGGGTCATGTTAATGTTAGAGACCTGCTGGAGCCCCCCGTCACTGCGAGCAGCCTCGCCGGGCGATTAACTGGAGATGGTGAGGGGAAGAGAGGATGAGATGAAGGGTATGGAGAGAGAGGAGAGGATGTGTGCTCGCTGCAGACACGTCTACTGGTTCTTCTTGTCATCAGGTGGGGAGTAGGGTGGAGGCTTGTCCTTCAGAGTAAAAACAAAACCATTTTCTCAAAACTGGTATTGTTTGGTATTTGCTTTGATGTGGCTCAAGACTCTGGACTAAGAGGCTGACCAGGTTTAATATGGACTTTAACAGATTGAACCTGGTTATATATGGTTGATAAACAGAACTTAGTTGTTGTTAAGAGGATATACTTGGACATAGTTACTGGTTATATGGACTTGAACAGATTTAACTTGGTTACATAAAACCCTTGTTATACATTAACTTGGGTTATATACAGACTTTGCTAACATAAAGGTGTGGTTAACAAGTTGGGCTTGGTAATATATGAACTTTTAAATTGGTTAAGGTATATAAACATATACTGCACATGGATCTTGATACAAGATACACTTGGTTAATAGGTTAGATCTGTTAATATATGGAATTTTACACATTTCATCGGGTTACTTGTGAACTATTACTGGTTAACACGTTGAAACTGGTTATGTATGGACTTGACTAACAGGACAGATGAAGTTGAACCTGGTTATATATGGAATTTATTAACAGGACAGACTTGGTCAACAAGTTGAACCTTGTGTTTTACAGTATATTGATTTTGTTAACATAACACAATATACTTGGTTAACAGTTTGCATATAATAGACTTTAACAAGTTTAACTGGGAGGAAATGGAGTATGTTAATGGGATAGACTTGGTACAGAGGTTGAATCTGGTTATGTATAGCCTTTAAGATTTAACTTACTTTGGTAACAAGTTAGACCTGGTTGTATATGGAGTTTAACTCTGTTAAATGTAGACATTGTTAGCAAGATATACTTGGCCAACTAGTTTGACCTGGTGGTTACAGACGTTAACACATTTAACATAGGAACTTTGCTATACATTTATTTGGTTAACAGGTTGGACCTGGTTATTAACCTGGACTTTATTAAAAATTTGGTTAACTCACCTCGGGCAGGTAGACCCGTGTCGGAGCAAACGTAGATGCACTGGAACTGGCTGCAGCTTCAGCTGCCTTTGCTTCCGCTAGAACAACAAATACAGTGGGTTTATATGAAAAGAGTTAACCAGTAAAACAGCTCTAGAACTGTTTTAGGCTTATACCTGCGGGTGTTCTGGGCAGGTCGGGGTCTGGAGGAGCGTGGTTCATTGGGGCTGTATACGGCGGAGGAGGCATGTAGGCTGCTGGTCCTTCAAATCCGGGAGGGCTGGGGTAAAATCCACCTACAGGACACAAATAACAGCAGTCAGTGTTAGATTATGAGTTTAAAGGGTCAGTTTACCCCAAAATGAAAATTCAGTCATTAATTCCTCACCCTCGTGTCATTCCAAACCCATAAGACCTTCATTCATCTTCAGAACACAAATTAAGATATCAGAGAGTTATCTGACCCTCCGCCTTTTTTTCTACTCAACCAGTGAGAAAATGATGCTATTTTTGTTATGGACTGTTTTACTGATGTATTTACTATGTTTCTAGATCTGGGATCAGTTGTGTTGCTGTCTATGCAGATCATCAAAAATATCTTAATTTGTGTTCAGAAGATAAACGAAGGTCTCATGGGTTTAAACGACATGAGGGTGAGTGATTAATGACAGCATTTTCATTTGGGGGTGAACGAACTAGGTTTGCTCAGCACCGTGCAGCAGTGAACCTGACCTGGAGGTGGTGGTCCAGGGTAGGCGTATCCAGGAGGAGGAGGTGCGGCTGAATACATGCCGTTAGCAGGAGGAGGAGGAGGGTAAGCGTACGCCCCGTTCGCCATGTAAGGACAGCCGTAATTTACAGTCACCGGTTGCCCTCTGGATGCTGAAATATGAGAGAGGAGTTACTGAATGCACTGCTTTTTAATAACATTTTTACAACTGTTTGAGCACAAACGTACCCTGTGCTGCCACCTGTAGCATGTACTGTCCAAATTCAATCGCTCCTCCGGCAACAAAAATCAACTTAAAGGTTGCAGAACCTTCCCAGCCTCCTGGAGCAGTGATGGAAACATGATTTAGTTCCACACGCACGTTGTCTCTTCTCTTTTTTATGCTCACACAAACACAATCTGACATGGCTGCGTTTGAGAACTGGCCCCAACTGAGCCTGGTTTCTCCTTAAGTTTTACATTTAGGTTCTGTGTTTTACCTCCAGGCTCGGAGCTGATCGTGCCCTTGATGTAGTTGGCACCAAGTACTGGCTGTTTGACCTCACAGCCCTTAATGAGATAAAACGGCATCATGAACGACTGCAGAGGGTCCTTCCCTTTAGTCAAGAAGATCACCTAAAGATCAAACCACATGAGCAGCAAATGATGAACATATTCATTTACTGAGGTTCTTTACAAACCACTGGACAAAAACATGTTTAAATATCAAGCACTACATGTATTATGTAATTGTTCTTATCATCATTAAAAGATAAGGTGATGATCTAACTCCTTCTCTTGTATTACGTACCCTGTAAGGTGTCAGGTAGATGCTTCCCTTCTTGCTTTTTCTGAAGGCTTCTGGCAAGCGCTCTGCGTCACTGAACACCAGCTCCACATTCTCATATGACATCAAGACACTGTAGGAAAACAGATTTGGTTTATTACAGTCAGCACATTCTGTGCCAACACATAATGAACAAAGCCACCACTACCGAGGAACCAAGACTTTTATAGTTTTAAAGAAAACCAGTGTCAAAGAAAGAAGTAGTTTTAAGATCATTTTTCTATAATAATATAATATTATAACCCTGCGCCTAACCCTAATAACAATGATAAAATATTAATATTTGAATTAATAATCATTATTTATAATAATATAAAAAATGTTAGAAATAAAATACATTATTTAGGAATTTATTTGACATTTATTATTATTATTATAAATAAAAAATGTTATGGTATAAAAAATATTGCATTAAACATTATATAAACAATAATAATTATTAATGTAATTATAAGATGTAAATTATAACTAAGATTTGTCTATAGTGTAATAATTCATTATAAATAATAATAGTAGGAGTAATAAAATACATAAAAATATTATAAATTAATTCAACATTAATCATAATAATAATATTGCTTTTGTTGAGGATTATTGTGTGAATAATATAGCCTATAAATGTATTCTAAGCTTTATTTTAGAGTTAATTAAGATGTAGAATAGATGCATAAAAGCTAAGTAATAAAAAACTAAATAATAATAATAAAGATGGTAACTGCCTATTGGTTATTATTGGTTTGTTGATAAGTTAAGAGATATGCAGTGATCAATTTCAGTCTTTATCATAATATATGTATAATAATGAGCTCACACAGCTATTGTGAAACTTCAGGAGCATTCTTCTGAAGAGCATGTCGTTTCTTTTAGCAGAAGATTAAGAGGATTATTGCTGAACAGCATTCACAGCACAGACCCCTACCACGGCGAAGGCGGAGCTCATTAATATTAATGACGTAACGTCCATCGGGTCTAGCTGATTGGCTGGAAGGCACGTCAAGCGGCACGCATCACGAATATTAATAAGGCTACGTGACTGAACGCTGCAGGAAGGTTTCCAAGCAACTTGAGCATGACTAAATTAATATTCATAGAGCACACTTCGCCATAGTAGGATCCTGAAAGCTGCAAGATCCATGTTTTGGACAGATAACAAGTTATGTGACTGAATAACAGCGTGTAAACACAAACAGAACATAAACAGCGCGCATGAATACATGGGTGTGATCTAACGGTGTTATTCAACACATAACACTGCAGACTGTGCTATTATTATTATTATGGGAATAGAAAAACACACAGTAACGAATTCAATATGGACGAGTTGGAATGCGTTAAGTCAAAAATAGGACAGTGCCAGTTTTATATAATAATAAAAAACCATAATAACGGCGATATTACATCAGAGTCTGATTCCGCGACATTACCTTTCGCTGTTGTTGATGATAACCCCGCCAGACTCAGAATGATTGTTGTTGAGGGCCATGTTTGATATCTGTCTGTTATTCAGAGGAATTGACGCTCTTCTACATTCTAGTGCAAGTCTAAAAGAGCCACCTGCACTTCCGGCATAGGCCACGCCCCCTGTGACGCGCGAGCGAGTTATTTCCCGAAGCTTCTCAAATAACAGATAAACACTTATTTAATCAAAGTAGAGTCATCTTAATCTTTTCCAAGACAGATAGATAAACTGCTTTACAAAACAGTATGAACTTGCTTGCATTATTCTTGAAATAACCCGAAAAAAGGGAGAATGCGTGATTAAAAACAAATATTTAATATTTTAAACACTGAATTTTGTGAACACATAATGAACAAAGCCACCACTACCGAGGAACCAAGACTTTTATAGTTTTAAAGAAAACCAGTGTCAAAGAAAGAAGTAGTTTTAAGATCATTTTTCTATAATAATATAATATTATAACCCTGCGCCTAACCCTAATAACAATGATAAAATATTCATATTTGAATTAATAATCATTATTTATAATAATAAAATAAATGTTAGAATTAAAATACATTATTTTTAGGAATTTATTTGACATTTTTTATTATTATTATTATTATTATTATTAACATACACATTTTATTTAAAAAAAATTACATTAAACATTATATAAACAATAATAATTATTAATGTAATTATAAAATGTAAATCATTTGTCTATAGTGTAATAATTCATTATAAATAATAATAGGAGCAGTAATAAAATACATAAAAATATTAATGATTATAACTTAATTCAACAATAATAATTTTGTTGAGGATTATTGTGTTAATAATATAGCCTATAAAACACTGAATTTGTGTTGCATCCACGATTTTTTAATGTAACTGTTCTGTTTTTATTCTGAAAATGTTTTTATTTTTGTATAGACGTTGTATTTCATGTTATTACATAAAAAGCCATTGATTAAATTATAGAAATAATCCCTTACTTCACTTTTTAAGAGAAAGTTATTAAAGAAAAGCAATTCAATTAGTAAATACATTTTAAGTAACGCATTACACTTTTTTATTTTGTAACGTGACATCATGCTTAAGTAAACCGCGTTAAATAATATTTATATTTCCATGCAGGACAAAAGATTGTTTAGACCTTTAATCCATGCCATTGCTAAATAATAAATAATTACCACGAGGCACCCCTGTGTAAAATATGGTATCTGCTGCTTCCCAAAGATCGTCATCTGAAACAGACGCCATTTTGGATCTTGTGCCCAGAGGTATTTCGCGTGTACCTCTACGTCTACTGTGATCCGACATGGCCGATAAGACTCTTCAGTTTCCTACCATGTGAATAACGCAAAACGTCGCGCTGCGTGAACTCGTGTGTGTTTCCTGCGTGCTGTAGTGGAGCGGCATGGCTTCATCTGCGAAGAGGCGAGCTATTGAAACGAGGCAAAACCCTCAAGACAGCGATGAAAGCTCGGACGAGGGTCTGGAGGACTCTGGCGACGAGGATAGTGAGAATTCAGAAGAAGAAATGAACGAGGTAAGAGGCGATTTTAACTGTTATGGGCAGCCAATAATGTGGTGCCGTGCAGGCCACACTCGCTCTGTGTTCAAACACGTCGTTGTGTTTTCATATCTATGTGTTTTGATTTGTGTTTAGGAGGTTATCGTGGATTTTGAAGCACACACGATATCTGACAACGACTTTCACGGCATTAAAACCCTTCTGCAACAGGTACAGATGCATTCATGTTTGCATTGCACTGAACAGATATAACGTAAACTGCCTAATTTAGGCATCAACACACTTTTGGAAGCGCAAATAATATATATATATATATATATACATACAGATGCTATTTTCACTCATGTGTTTGTTTTTCCAGCTGTTCCTGAAGTCTCATGTAAACACATCTGATCTGACTGACATCATCATCCAGCAGAATCACATTGGCAGTGTCATCAGGGTGAGAAATTGATTAATTTAGTAATTTATTAAGCAAATCAACACTATGCTTTTAGACACTTGTTTAAATAAAGGTTTTTTTATTATTATTTATGCTAATTTGTTATGTTTA
>JAUMHI010000053.1:16842787-16855966 GCA_032359435.1 Enteromius unitaeniatus | reverse complement strand
ATTGAAATAAATAACAAAATTAAGATCCACATAAATGAATGAAGGAATACAATATTATTAATAGAAATAATAAAAAATGTTAAACAAATCCAAACAATACATTGCTGCAATGGTTCAAAAATCTAATATATTAAATACATTCTTACATTTATAAGTGCAAAGTGTTTATATATATATATATATATATGTGTGTGTGTGTGTATATATATGTAATATAAAAAAATTAGGAAAGATAATTTTCATTTAGTTTACTTTGATGTACTAAACAACTAAAATAGAAAAATATTAAGAGTATGTAAACATACAAAACTACTAAAAATAATTTAGTATTATTGTATCACAGTTTTAAAATTAAACGAGAAAATATATGTTTAAAAAAAAGTTAAATAAAAAAACTAATTCTGGAATTTTGTCATAATTTTTGGAATTTGTCATTTTTTTTAACTAGCTTGCTTAAATAATATATTTAAATATATTTTATGATTTATATTTTCGTGTTTGCATTGCACTGCACAGATATGAGATTAATTTATTAAAAAAAATCAACACTATGCTTTTAGACACTTGTTTAAATAAAGGTTTTTTTATTATTATTTATGCTAATTTGTTATGTTTAACTAAACTGTATGTTTCAGTATATTATTAAATGCAAGTAAACCTAAAAATAAGTTTTTTTTTTTTTTTTTAAACCAACCAAGTGTCACAAGGAACTGCTAAAAAAGTAAAGATAAAAAAATTAAAAGAATGAATATTGAAATAAATAACAAAATTAAGATCCACATAAATGAATGAAGGAATACAATATTATTAATAGAAATAATAAAAAAATGTTAAACAAATCCAAACAATTTGCTGCAATGGTTCAAAAATCTAATATATTAAATATATTCTTACATTTATAAGTACAAAGTGTTTTTATTTTTATTTCTTTTAAATGAAATTTTTTAATAAATATTTGGGGTACATGATATTTTAAAAATGAAAAACCCCTGTCCTAAAATACACTGATAATCACCATATATGTATATGTGTATATGTGTGTGTGTGTGTGTGTGTATACAGTAAACATAACGGGCATGTGGATGAACAGTGTATATGTCCTTAATTATTATTAAAGCCAGGTTTCATTTCTTTTATTTTGTCGACATTTTTTGTTTTTTCTCCAGCAAGCGGAGGTACCAGAGGACAGTGATGATGAGGCCGACCCAGACGAGGTGTTTGGAGTCATCAGCATGGTGAACCTCACCGAGAGACAGGTAAAATACTTCCATTTCTGAATCATATCATGAATATGTGATGATTTGTTTGTTAGCGGCTCTGGACTGTGTCCCGTCTGAGCTCGTGTGTGTTGATCAGGGTGTGGAGTGTCTGGAGAAGCTGAAGGACATGCTCCTGGAGCAGTGTGCTAAAAGCAGCTCCGCAGATGTTCAGGAGCGGCTCGAGCAGCTGCTGCTGGGTAACGGACAGTCTGTCGGGCTGCTGCTGAGCGAGAGATTCGTCAACGTCCCGCCACAGATCGCCCTCCCACTGCACAAACAACTTCAGTAAGTGTTCAGTGTTTCTTACCAGCAGAGGGAGTCAGAACGTGTGCATCTGGAAATACAGATAGAAGGCAGTTAGAAAAAACCCCCGAAACATTGGGGGGTTTTATGCACTGGTCAGTTTTCATAATATGTTGATGAGCACATATGACTTAACTGTTTTATCTATATTCTGGAGATTTGTGTTTTTGCCTGAATTTTTACCTTTTATTTCTGACAGGGTTATTATAGTTAATAAAAACTATTTATTTTTTACCTAAACCTGAACTGAATTCATTTTTTTTTTATTATAAATGAATATATATATATATATATAAAATGTAATATAGAAAAATTAGGAAAGATAATTTTCATTTAGTTTACTTTGATGTACTAAACAACTAAAATAGAAAAAAATTAAGAGTATGTAAACATACAAAACTACTAAAAATAATTTAGTATTATTGTATCACAGTTTTAAAATTAAACGAGAAAATATATGTTTAAAAAAAAGTTAAATAAAAAAACTAATTCTGGAATTTAGTCATAATTTTTGGAATTTGTCATTTTTTTAACTAGCTTGCTTAAATAATATATTTAAATATATTTTATGATTTATATTTTTGTGTTTTTGATTTCTATATTTATATAATATTACACCCACATATAGCACTTTATATAAAGTTAATGTTTAATTCAGCTGTTGATGTCCTCTGTCGATATTTTCTGACTTATTGAGAAAAACAAAAAATGTTGACAAAATAAAAGAAATGAAACCTGGCTTTATCCAAAATATTTTTTTTGTTTTGCAGACAAATGCAAATTAGTCAGTTAATTAGATAAAGTCTTATTTTCCTATTAAAACAGGAAAAAGTACAATGCAAAAAACGTGTGAAATTCTTAACCAGTAAATCTATTCTTAGTTGGTCAAATGGAAAATTGTGGTGATATACTGCTTTTTTTTTTTTTTTACTCTGTCCACCTGGAACATCTTGTCTTAAAAAGAAAAGAAATTAAATAGTTAAGTTTAAAAAAAAGTTTATTAAGCAGGAGATTACACACTTTCAGTAATGACTGAAGAGAATTACTGTCCTCCTGCTGGAAGACGCTGGAAAGTCTGCTCTCCTGATAATCATGTTGTGTGAAGCTGAAGCTGTCGCAGTGTTACTGACGACTGATGCTAAATCCATCTCCTGGATTTATAAGGATCTTATGTAACAGTGTCTGTAATGTGGGTCAGTGCACAACACCACATGGAGATGAGCCACTTTACATCCCACAATCCCAGAAAACACTGAGTGAAGTGTGGCACCATAAAACAACAACAATAACCAAACAATCATTTCTCGTGTTTCTAAAACACTCACAGCTGGCTTGAGATGGATCTGAGTTTGAGAAACAGTTGTGTGGTGCAGCTATTGATGCTATTCATGCTTTCTGGTTTCACAGGAAAGAAATGGCTGAAGCACAAAGGACCAATAAGCCCAGCGGTAAATGCCAGTTCTGCCTGATGATCAGTAAAACCTGCAAACCAGCCAAGAAGAGCAAATCTGGCCCAGCTCAACCCAAAGAAGAGCTGCTGTTTGTGAACGACGAGGAGGAGTTCTTCTATGAGGTCAGTTTAACTTCCAATTATATTGAAGTTCAGATGTCCACAAAAGTGAAAAATATTTTATATTTTATTAAATACATATTACTACATATAATACATATTAAATAATATATACCTTTTAATATTTATTTTAGAGTTTGTCTTATTTTAATTTTATGTCTGCATAAATTTCAATAATTGAAAATGTTTTTGACAACTGAACTATAAAATGTAACGTCATTTAATTTAAAACATTTAATTATTTAATGTATGCAGTTTGTTTTTTTTGTAAGTTTTAGTATATTTATACAAGTATATTTAAGGAATAAATCACAAAATATTTTAATAGTAAATCCTCTTCATTTAATTTGTCTTTTAATTAAATTTAAACATTTTATTTTTAGGTAAATTTGGGTGAAACTTGCTTTCTGTTTTTCATACTTTTATAACTTGTGTAAAAACCAGTTAAAATAAGTAAAGAATGGCATTGATTTTTAAACATTTTATTTTAGGTCGATTTTTATTTATTAATAAAAATTGTGTTTTTTATTTTTCATGCTTTTGTGTTTTGCATTGGCACCCAGAACCGTGAATTTTCACTGGTATCTGTACCAAATACAGAAATGACAACACTAATATATATATGTACACACACCTCTTTATATCAAGTCAATGTTTCTGTTTCAAGCAAACGATTTTATGCTCTTTAATTTTAGTTAACTCTAATAACCCTGCTTTGAATTTTAACTACTTTTCTAGCAATTCACTTAAAAAAAGATTGCAATCAGAAAGTGTCTACCTAATAAAATGTTTGAGCTAAATGTAATCAAAAAATCATTAACTAGAGAAATCCTTTGTTATTAATGGTCATGGTCCATATTTCGACCAAATGAAACCTGGGGTCCGTTCTTCGTACCTCGCTAACTCCGTTAGCTGGATTTGATTGTTGTGGATTTGTCCTGATCTTGGATCGTTCGGTTCTTTGACGCTCATCTGGGACTTGCTGTCATAGCAACAGGTCCGTAAGCTTGAACCTGCTCGGGTTTATTTCATGTAAACAGGATTTAGGCTGCGCTCCTGGTGGGTTATGATTGGTTGAAATGGACAATATTCAAATATGCCTAAATTAATTGAATCAAAATTCAATATTTGTTTTTGTTGGGTGGTTTTGATTGAGAATTTTTTGCTTGAGATTTTTTTTTGACATTTCTTCAACCAATCAAAGGGGTTGTGATCAGTGTTTCTATTATCGATACATGTCGCCTTTTAAACCAACGCACGGACGCGCAATAATCCTAGACAACTCAATCCAGCTATACTAATCATCAACAGCAGGTGCGCTCGGAGAACCGGATTACTGAGCTCATAGTTAGCGCGATGATCTCATCTTAGATGTCTCAATTCATCTCGGATGTTTTAAGCGACATACGAAGAACGAGCCCCAGAATCTAACTGCAGAAAAGTATCGTTTTGTTTTGGCTCGACCTTAAACACCTTTTCTTGTTTGACAGCAAGCCACACTGAAGTTCAGCTACTGCGTTCAGGACGAGGCTGATTCCTGTGCGACGGGAAAGTGGTCTTACGAAGACGTACCAATGAAACCGTACCGCACTGTGATGGTGATCCCGATGGACAAGATGGGAGCCATCATGGATAAAATGACTGAATATCTGACCGTCTGAACCAACCAGCCACAAAACACCAAATCACCACAAACCAGTGAAATCATTTATTTCTGTACATAATCCGTTGAAATTACCCACAAAATAAACAACCCAAACATGACTTGAGTGTCTTTTGAAGCATAACAATACAAAATCACTATTTACACAGGTCTGATTTCATGAGGTCACTGTATGACACATCGGTCGTGTGATTCGGCTTCTGCCGCCTCGGGTTTTGTTTCCGGTTGAGGTTTAGTTCTTGTATTCCCCGTCCTGTCGCTGTCCAGAATGTGCTGCAGGATCTCTTTACTTTCACTAGGTGGCAGATTACAGAAGAAATACTGTGGAGCCATCTGAAGAAACCTGAAACAGAAGAGAACATGATTAGACTATAAACAAATACTGGAGCAAGGATGCAATCAATAAGTGACAGGAAAAGTCATTTATACTGTTCAAATATATTTCTATTTTAAATAAATGTTCTTTTAAACTTTCTATTCATTGTGACAAATAAAAACAGGAAGCAGCACAGTGGTTTTTAGCATTATTAATGATCCTTGAACAAATCAGCAATTCTAAAGGATCATGTGACACTGAAGAAAAGAATCTAGGTAGAAAATGCGGATTTCACATGATTAAATACAATTTTACAATATATTCAGATAGAAAACAGTTATTTTAAATTGTAATATTTTACAGCTTTATTGTTTGCAGTTCATTTTCAATCAATTAAATGCAGTCTTTGCAAGCATAAGAGACTTCTTATAAAAAACTAAATTCAACCCAGACTTTTAAATGGAAACTTTTTTTAAATGGAAGATTTTAATAAAATAAATGTTAAATATTGAATAATAAACAGAAAAAGAAATCAATTATATATATATATTTGTTGTTTTTTTTATCAAGTTTTTTACTATATATATATATGTAGATTTAGTGCAGTTAAACAATCTTGAATAATAACAAACTAAAAGTTTGTTTACATAATAAATGTTCTGTGGTTATTTAACATGTATATATGAATACACAATATATATTTTTAAAAATACATGTATATACATTTCTATATATTTTCTATTTTTTGTTTATATATGAAATATATTTTTATATAAGCATATACATAATATATTATGGATATATATGTGTGTGTATATATATATATATATATATATAAACAGTGCTGTCAAATGATTAATCGCAAATTAATCACATCCATAATATATTTATTATGTATACCCTTAAAAATAAAAATTATATTTATATATATATATATATAATGTGTGGGCATACTGTCAATTGCATCCAAAATAAACATTATTTACATAAATGTGTGTACTGTCTAGATTTATGTATATATAAATACACATATTTCAGAAAGGTTTAATATATTAAACTTTTAAATATATTGGTATATAATTAATATATACATTTAAATACATGTAAATATTTTTCAAATATATACTGTATGGTTGTGTATTGGTGTATACATAAATACACACATATGTTAACAAAAACTTTTACTCTGGATTCATTTAATCTCGGTCACTCATCTGAAAGCACTAATATTTATTTATATATTCATGTTCTTTTTAAATCTTAATTTGTCAATGTTAATTGTAAAGCTTGTATTCCAGTATGTATTGTTTATAACTGCTAAATGAATGAATGTAAGAACAGCAAATCTGACCTAAACTAACCCTAATCATGAGGATCTGAAAAGCAGATTACTGAGGAGGACAGAAAACATGACTCTAGAGCAGGAGGACACACACTTACGCCTGCGGTGAGATGTGTGTGACGGTGCGGATGCAGTTGTTGTCGGAGAGGTTGTACTCGTGGAACAGAACCCACTCCGGCAGACCCAGTTTATGAGCTTTTGCTCCATAACCCGACAGACAGTGAACCTGAGCCACGTGTTTGTTCTGCAGCATGAAGTAATTCCCCGAACCGTCCACATCTCTGGCGATCTGAGACACAGGACAGCTTCAGAAAACACTTCAAATGAGATTACATACATATTATACAAGTACTCTGGACTAAGTACTTGTATTGTATATTTACATATTTAAATGCTTATTTATGTAGCACCATGGTCCTGCGAGACACAACATGTCCACATATGTAACGGAATGACAATAAAGCTCAACTTGAACTGACTTTTGTACTATTTGTATTTTTGGTATAAAAAATAAATAAATAATTATGAAAAAGTCAAAAACAATAATCATAAATAAAAATATTTTTAAATAATATACATGTAAATAAATGAAACATTTACTATCATAAAATGGACAGTGACAAAGGACAATGACTGAAAAAAATGAAAATGAATCTTTTAAAATACATATATGAATATAAATACAGCTAAAAACCTTCTGAAAACAATTCTGTAAAAACATAAGACCTCAGGAAATCAAATAAATTAATTAAAATAAATAAATAAATTTATATATATATATATATATATGAATGAGTGAATAAAATACAAAATAATTAATTGATTAATTAATGAATTAATAATTCTATAATATCATAAGATATTACACAAATAACTTCATGCAGACTTTCTTAAAAACATATGTTTTCAGACCTGCATGAAGAATCCAGCGAGCAGCGCTCTCTTGATGTTCAGAGCGTTGGTTTTGGTGCCGAAGGCTGCTTCTGAAATGGGAAGCTCGATGCGTTTGAGGATGTCTGTGAGTTGAGCTCTGATGGCGTCTGCCGTCTGCAGAGCCGCACAGCACAGGAAGTACTCTTCACACCACTGCTCCTGACTGAAATCTAACACACACACACACAGAGATGGTTAACACACACTCGCTCTTCACCTGGGCATTCATGAAAGGAGGAGAAAAGAGCTCACATGGTTCCTTCTGGCTGCGTTTGAAGGTGTTGTAGATGTTGATGAGGGTGAAGTGGTCTCCCTCGGGATGCTGGAACTTCATATGACAGCGCATGACTTCTGTTACCATGCCGACGGGAGGCTCGATGAAG
This sequence comes from Enteromius unitaeniatus, assembly GCA_032359435.1. Classification (NCBI taxonomy): domain Eukaryota; kingdom Metazoa; phylum Chordata; class Actinopteri; order Cypriniformes; family Cyprinidae; genus Enteromius; species Enteromius unitaeniatus. The sequence goes on along the minus strand of JAUMHI010000053.1, from coordinate 16,848,197 downwards.
CAGCTTGGTGCTGATGGAGACGAGATGCAGCTCAAAATATATAATGGAGTTTGAGCTTGTTAACATACCCATTTCTAGTTCAGTTAGAGCGTTTTTTTTGAAGATTAAATATTTTCTCAACTTTAACTCCACAGCTTGTGCATTAATTACATACTTTAATATTAAGAGTCCTCATAGAACATAAAAATTATGACACATAGCATTTTTATTTATTTATTTATTCTGAATGATAATTTATGATAAGACTAAAAATGACTATAAAATGTATGATAAGACATCTATATATTTCCTAATTCCTAATTATATAAATTAATACACAAATTTTACATTTATAATTGTATTAATATTTACAGTACATTGAATACAAATCAACTACATTTTAGTTTAATTTAATTAAGGTTAACTGTATTAATACAAAATAATAATTAATAAATAACATACATAAGTTATTATTTAAAAAATATTATATTCATGATATACAAAATATATCTTTTAAATGATTTATAATTTGAATGTCTCTATATAACCCATGCATATTTATTATTAATTAAAGACAATAAAAAAGTATAACACATGGCCGACTGGCTATTAGAATTAAAATCAGTCGGCCACCTTTTACAGTCTGTGTTCAGGCATTACCTGTTAGCATTGCAGCGATAGTTAGCATCTCGCTAGCGCAGTCAAACTCGCAGGAAGCTAACAGAGCCTTTGCCATCTGCGGATCCAGAGGAAGCTCTGACATGATGATGCCCATCTCTGACAGGTTTCCATCGTTGTCTAAAGCGGCGAGATAATCGAGCTCCTCTAATGCCTGCATGAGGCCCTCGGGATCTGGAAGAGGACATTATGAAGCAAAAACATCACTTATTAAACCACTTATTAAAAGTGTCTGTGGTATTTCTATAAATAAATCGCTTGATTTAGACGGGTGGTTTCTTTATGTTTCCACACAGACTGAGCTCTTCTTGTCCGGTGTATTGTGTCTGTTTGGTCACTAATCAGTTTCTCTCTTTCTCCTCTGAGCTGCCCACCGGTCAAACAGTGACCAGAAACAATGAGAGTAACCCCAGCAGACAGCAGAGCTGTCAGTTCAGCTTATACACACATGACCGAACGCTAGTCAGAAACCAGAAACCCAGCCATACTCCTTCAAAATAGCAACAATTATAGACTATAGATTTTCAATGGGGTGCATTGTAGAAACCTAGATAAAAAATAAACAAAACAAAAAAAATGTAAAAAGATAATTCTGACTTTTTCCCTTTGCAATTCTGAACTCATAATTTGTAATTTAATTTGCAATATAAACTCATAATTGTGACATAAGCTCATAATTGTGAGATATAAACTGTAAAATGCAAACTCAGAATTGCAAGATTTTGTAAAATAAAAATTCTAAATTGTGATATTTTGCAAGATATCAATTCAGAATCATGTGATTTTGTAAGATTTAAACTAAGAATAGCGATATTTTGTAAGATATTAATTCAAAAATTGCAAGATTTAGTCAGATATAAATTCAGAATAGTGAGATATATGAAAGATTTTAAAAATAAAAACAGAATTACACGATTTTTTAAAGATATAAATTGTGAGATATAAATTAAGTTTTGCAAGTTTATGAACTCAGTGTGGCTAATGTACGAATTGTAGGATAAACTCACATTTGCAAAAGAAAAGTCCTTATTGTGAGAAAATTGTGAAAAAAATAAAAGTTTAAATTCTCACAACGGCAATGGAAATGGTTTACTGACATTCTACTCACTGGTAAAGCTGAATGTAATCAAACCTCTTTTAAGTTTGCAGAAAGGTGCCATATAAAATAAACTTAGAATTATGATTATTATTAAAGCTCTCATATGCCACTGAAAAATCCTTAAGTGAAATCTGACCCACCGGGTCTGCTGATGAAGTCACAGTGTCTGATCCCGGCCGCCTCCATCCTCTTCAGATACAGTGCCGTGGACGTGATGTTGGACTCCAGAATGCGAGGAGAGATCTCAGCGGGCAGCTGAACATCCTCAGGATACAAACAGAAGCACTTCCCTTCAAACAAACACATTCAACAGTGACTCCCTACTGAGCAGCCAAATCATTTTTTTACAGCTTAAGTGCTTCATTTTAGTGCTTTTTAGTCTTCTTTCAAAAATCCTGGAAATAATTCAGCTAAAATGCATAGTGAAGAGCTCATTTCAATAAATTCTTAGTTTTTGTTGTTTACATTTTTTAAATGTATTTTCTTAGAATCTGAATATCTGAATAATCAGAATATTATGAATATTATTTCAAATGCAACCAATGGTGACGACATCACAGTATTTACGCAAATAATTGTTCATATTTATTTGCATACTTAAGTGTGATTTCTATTTAACATCACACATCTATAGCAGTCACTGTACTGTAAATAATACACGGTGTTCATACTGTTAATACGGAGGATCTTTTGAAAAACAGGTGAATGTCAGATAAATGTACACACCTGTTGATCCAGTCAGTCGTTTACGAATTTCTGCTTGACATTTACTGATGGGTCGGATGACCTCTGAACTGGCTCTCACCCGTGGGTTATACACCTACACACAATACCACAGAAAATATGAATTTACAGTCACAAGTAATTCTTTTTGGACTGCTCAAACACTTGATTCGAAAAGCTGCAAAACCAACAATACAGTAAACAAAAGCAGTTCTCAGCACACTCACTAATCTCTTCTCTACTCCAGTATCGATGACAAAAGTAATAGTGTCCACCGGCCAGAACAGATCCTCCGATTGGCTACAGGACACAAAGACCCGCCTACTCGTCTCTGGGCTTTCTGTGATTGGTGGACACATTCCGGAGTATCCGGGACACAGGGGAACTGCTATCAGCTCTCCCAGAGATACACTCATCCTGGACGCTTCTTTAGTGAGAATATTACAGGCACAGAGCACTTCCTGAAACACAAACGTGTGCATTTGACTCATCACCACAGAGAAAGTTTGATCTTACATTTGTGTATTCCCTCCTCAAGTGCAGAAAAAATTAAGAGATTTATTTTGCAGACAGACACACAGTAGCTTTTTGTTTGGGAGTTTCTGCAACATAACGGTTTAGTTTTCCATGCTTCCAAGAGTCTTGATTTTCTAATCTGCGCAGAGCAACCAAAACAATTCTTGTGGTTGTTAGCTTGTTCTTTCAGAATATGACTGCTTTTATAAAAAGTAAATCAATAAATTTTATTACCTAATGAATTTTAATTCATAGGCGTTTTACATTACGCAATACTCTATAGTATTGAGACTGATTAAAGTTAAATGTAAGTATTTGGCATTAATGTGAGTTTACAGGGCAGAGTCAGTAGGAAGAGCTGAGTGGACGTGTTCATTCAGACCCTGCTGACCGTGCTCAACACAACAATGTCTTTGTCATCATGGAGAACATCGTGTTAGTGCTGTTCACTACAATTACTTGGACAAGCTTGGACAAGTTTTTCTGTGTGCAATTAGTTCCCTTGTTAGTGTGCTGTTAGAAAAGTAACTTGAAGATGGGACTCAGAATATCACAAAGCCATCTTACTGTGAAAAATAGTGACAGTAAATTAATTTGTAATATATAAAAGACTGCTATTTCTAATAAATGCTGTTCCTTTCAACTATCTATTAAAAAAAAAAAATAAATCGGTTTTAACAAAAAATCAAGCAGCACGGCTGTTGAACAAGAATAGTTATAAATCAGAATAATAGAAGGATTTCTGAAGAATCATGTGACACTGAAGGCTGGAGTAATGAGGCTGAAAATTTTGAATCACTGGAATTAATTACATTTTACAATGCATTCAAACAGAAAACACATGATTTAAAATGCAAAAAATGTTTCACAATATTGTTTTTATTGTGTTTTTGCTCAAATAAATGACTTTTTTCAAACACAAACACTTTGTTTGAAGGTTAATGTAACAATTAACATAAAAGCTCTTACCTACTTGATCAGTGAGCATCATTCACTCACTAAATATGGGTTATGAAAAGTGAATATTTTGGTCCCGAACAACGTGTTTGTTGACATGCATGCAAGGTCAAAAAAGGCTTTCATTTTCTTATAACATGCATTTATTTTTACCTTATTTGTGCAACGACTCCCAAATGATTCATTTAACTGTGATTAATTTTTCCAAACCCCTCTGGTGATTGGTCGGTTTAATTTAAAGCAGTATTTGTGAGCCTTTAACGCTACAAAAGTGGCATCTAATGGTGAAGAATGAATTTTGCATTTACATTCAGAGCAATGCAAAAAGACCAACAAGTGGGCGGGAGATATGCTAATGTCTCATTTTAACATCAACATGAAACGGCTTAGGACTCTTTTTAAAAAATAATTAATTTCAATGATTTAGAGTCGACTCCTTTTGAGAGACAGTATCTTTATACACACTGCATGAATGATCCATAATAGGGATCTAGTTTAATACTAAACTCTGCAGCGCTTGGATCATTACAGCTTAACTCGTCGTACAGTTAATTTATGCTTGCATTATTAATAGTAATGCACAGAGCTGTATTAATCCACTAACACACTTCATCTCACCTGCTCTGAAGCTAGAAACACAGCTATGTCTCCTGGCTCTCTGGAGCGATGGACCTCCAGCGCGAGTCTCAGAGCCGAATAGAAGCTTTCGGCTCCGCTGCTGTTGCTGTGGATCACTTCACCAGCGCACGGGGCATCCAGGTGCAGGCGTGGGACGTTCCCATAGTGTGTGAGAAGCGTGTCTGAGGCAGGCGGAGCGGACAGCACCACCACCCTGAGCTCGGGCCGATGGAGAAGCACCTCTCTCAGCAGACCCAGCAGAACGTCTGTGCTCACAGTCCTCTCGTGAGCCTGGTCTATCACCACCACCCCATAAAGCTCCAGCATGGGGTCTGACATCATCTCCCGCAGCAGGACGTCATCGGTGCAGTACCTGCAAGCAGAACGGTGGTTTGGTTTTCACGTATATATACAAAAACTTTCACTCTGCAATCTAGTCCATAAAAGTGCGTGAAAAAACATATCTAAATTTATTTATTTTGATTAAATTGATTAAAATACAATTAAATAAATAAAAAAATAATTAAATAAATTAATTAAATTAAATTAAATTAATAAAATACAATAATTTTTTTTAAATTAATTTGTTAATACACATTTAACGTATTTGATTTCCTACTCCAACGATCTAATGGCGATCTATCCAATAAAAGTGCGTCAAAAAACATCTAAATTCATTTATTTTGATTAAATTTGCTTGGACAAGACACCAGATGAGACATAAATTCAATTCAATTTCAATTTCAATTTCAATTTCAATTTCAATAAAATAAAATAAAATAAAATAAAATAAAATAAAATAAAATAAAATAAAATAAAATAAAATAAAATAAAATAAAA
>JAUMHI010000053.1:16825810-16842687 GCA_032359435.1 Enteromius unitaeniatus | reverse complement strand
AATAAAATAAAATAAAATAAAATAAAATAAAATAAAATAAAATAAAATAAAATAAAATAAAATAAAATAAAATAAATGTGCATTTATTAATTTGTTAATACACATTCAACGTATTTGATTTCCTTATTAAATAAAATAAAATATAGATGTTTTCAGTATGTTTTAGCCATATGTTTAGACACATTTCAAAATTAGACATATGATTACACATTATTTTATGAAATGTTCTTTTTTTCTATTTCTTCCAGTTCTTTGTTTGAATGTTTTAGATATATTATTTTATATATTAGTCTAGATATTTTTATAATAAAGTTTTATTTAACATTTATTAGATTTTCTTATAAAAATAAATGTTTTTAAAAGATGTTTTAGACATTTCACTCAAAATATTTATATGATAAAAAAGTCATTTGATTAAAAAAAATTCTTTATCAAATAAAATTAAAACTAAAAGAACAGATCTGTCATCTGACAAGTTTATCATCAAGTACAATCACTTTTCCTTTTTTTTTTGCAAAACCTTATTATTTGGCAAAATAGTAATAATGTCAGGCAAACCAATTCTAGACCAAAGCAAGAGAGAGAAAAGCCTCCCGGACCGCCACTGACCCGTTTATAATAAAGCCAATAGGCCTCAAGTATTTCAAAGAAGAAAGAAGACGGCACATTCCTCTCATGCTTCAGCTGGACAAAGCAAAGCACAGAACTAAAATATCACCAGCTCGAAATCTTTTGGTCATAGTGAGCATTTCAGTGTGGTTTTTCACACGTTTGAGGGCAGCCTGCATCCGAGTTTCACACAGACCTGAGAATAGTATCGTTGGAGCAGCACGTCTCCAGTGGGATGCAGTATCCAATCTCGTGGCCAATGTTTACATCCATCTCGTCTGCAACGCGAAGGGCCAGATCGACAGCCTGCCGCCTCTGGATCTGGCTGCACACCACCACACCATGCTGGTACTGAGCAGACAGACAGAACTCGGCACACCACTGAGGGATCTGAAGACATCAACACACACTATTAGAGCCTGGATATGTTCCATTGTGCATCATGACAGCCTTCGGGAAAAAATAACTATCTAATAAGACAATATCAGTATCTTGTGGACGGCTTTCTCTGCAGGTGGTCCACACTGAGACCTGTGCTTGACTTGTTTAACAGCTGCAGGTTTAGATCTTCAGACTAAGCAGTCTGGGGCTGTTGGACAGGCAGGTCAGGTGAAGAGAACAGATGTAAGGCTTCCTATTTACATTTAACACACAATGCACACACTAACAAACTGCAAACCTTTATGGACAATATGTAAAATATGCATTAATGCCAGATATACACAGATACAGACTTTTCAGATGACAAAACATGGAAAACATCTTCTTTTCTATGAGACATTTGATTATAATCAACAAAACAATTAATATATTATAAAGAAATGTTTATTTCAAAGCATAAAAGCAAAAATAAAATAATCTGTCTCATCAAATGTCTTTTTTTTTTTATTTAATAAACAATTGTCTAATCAAATGTCTTATTTTAACAACAGATCTATAAAATATATAAAAATAGACAAACATAAAAATGAAATAATATATTTTTTTGTCTTGTATTTTATCATCAGTCTTAATCCTACAATTATTTTCCAGTTTACGGACATTCGTGAATTCCATTTTTTTTAAAAAAACAAAACAAAAAAAACTTTCACACCATATTTCTAAACATTTAGAGATTTGGTGTTGCAGACTTTACATTTAAAAGATGTTTTGATCAATGTCCTTTATTCCTGTCATGCATCTCCATGATCCTTCACATAATTCTTTAGAAATCACTCTAATATGATGAATCGATAGCCTAAAATAAGCAATTATCATTGGTGCTCTATTATTAACTTTAATGGCTCTTATATTTATCAAAATGAATATTGGTTAATATTGCAAAGCATAAGACATTCTTTAAAAAAAAAAAACTAATTTAAATATTCCAAACGTCTAGTATAAAACTATATTAATAATTTTCTTTTCTTTTACAATTGCTATACTCAAATGATATAAAAATGAAAGCAGAGGCTAGAAGTCTGTGACGACTGAGCAAACTATCAGCTGAATGCACACTATTTGTTCATAGGATTCAACACAATGGTAGCAGCTGACTCACAGCAAACATGATAGAGAACTGATGACCTCACTTAAAATGACTAGTAAAGTATATTTGCACAGATTAAGAACTTCATGATCAGGCCACATGACTTTAAAACTGCAGGTTTGAAACTCACTGGCAAAACTGGTTACTGTTTCTCTTATATTATCACAATCTGAATTAAATTAGATGTTCATCTGGAATGAAATTGAGACAAATTTAAATACAAATAAGTCTATTAGCAACAAGACATGAATAATAATGACCCCATTTATTTGGGTTCATTATACCTAGCTATTCCAAGACGTGTCTCGATTGATTAGACATGAAGAGTCAAATATTAACAACATGAAGACACAATAACAAAACAATAGAGTAACTACCAACAAATCAGGCCTCAGTTTAGTTCCGTAGCCTACTGATTTTCACTGTAATGAGGTACTTGTCAATGAAAAGCAAAGCCTAAAGTACAAGCTCTTTCAAACTCTGAACTGAAGTGTTCATGTCAGCAAGGCCTTATGTTTCTCCAGGCTATTTTTAGTGCTTCTCCGGCATTATTAGAGACTTGCTATACTTACACACTTTCATAAGATTCTCCCACAATCTCAGCTTGTTGCATTTCAACACCAGACAAATCAATTGCATATTCCAGATATGAAGGAAACACCAAATGTACACATATTTCAGACATCTTACAAACAGCAAACATGCGTAGAAGCAGTAGGTTACTGTCCAAGAGATCTTTATAAATAAGCAGGCATACGTCTCAAAAACTCACCTGTGTGCTTTTGCCAGTCTTTGTTGTGCCTGAGACTATGAGAATCTGATTATATTCCAGCAATGTCATGAACTCATGTCTATATTTCCAAACAGGCAGAGTTTTCCTCTCCTGCAGGAGTCTGTAGTATCTGGAGGAATATGGCAGTCCATCAAACAGATTGAGCTCCAGGTCATCTCCAAACTCAAACAGATCATCAGATTCCTCCTCTCTTCTGAGTTCTCCTTCTGAGATCTCACTGTTCTCAGCCATAACGAGCAGATGCGCGCATGGGATTATGGTAATAAGTTCCTGAACTAAACGATCTAAAGCTCCACTCCTCCGTACTCGAGCATGTGTCCAAAACACCCTTCCTAAAGTTGGATGTGTGTTTGTTTGCTGGAAATCCCACGATACTGGGAACAGCTGCTCTGGCACTGCGCTGTCGTGAACGCATGCGCATGACGTGCCAGTTAATCCATAGACATAATAAATAGGCTCCTTTATTATCTGCATGGGATAATCTAGTAAATTCACCGGACTCCGCACCATCACATGCATAAAAACCAAACAGAGCAAACATTATCATGAGAACTTTCATTCTTTGATTCCAGATTTCAAACCAAATATTGTCCTATCCTAACAAACCGTGCATCAGAGGAAAGCTTATTTATTCAGATAAATAAGATCATAGGCTCACATAATAGCCTATAAATGACACTTCACCTGTCCACGGCATCTGTTGCTACAGCAACGGTAGAGATTCATCCGATCAAAACATTATTAATTCAATCGGATCTGTTTGTTCATTGATTTTACATCGCCAATGCACTCTACAGGTAATACGCACCTGACCCGGTTTACTAAAGCATTTCATGAGTAGTTTAATAATACATGTGTGTTTATAATACATAACGTCATATGTTAATCAGCAGAAAACACCTTTTTAAAACACTGTCCTAGCCATTTTGGTATTGTTGGTGTCATCTAGTGGTAGAGTGTTGAAAGCTGATCTGTCCGGCAGGTGAGCGGCAGGGGTCCGGGGTTCTGAAGGTGGGACAGGTGAGTCATCACAGCATTGAGCTCACCTGGACGCGAGAAAACGGCACGAGCTGGACCGACCCACCGGAAAACTGGACCCGCTTTATCTTGGAACAGAAGAGCGACAGAAAGCACACCTATAAACTGATATATAAGTGAATCAGGCGACTATTTATGTCCATTATTTAGTAGGAGATGTGAACAATATCCACCTTAGCAGTGTTGGGGAAAGTTGCTTTTAAAAAGTAGTACATTACAATATTGTAAAACAAGTAACTAATTACATTACTTGGTTACTTTTTATGGAAAGTAGTGCGTTACACTTTTTAAATATGGGCAGAGCTTGAGTGTTTGTATTTAATATCAGAAGTTCTAATAGCACATAAACCTCAGGCTGAAGAAAAAGTTCATTCACATCTGTAAAGAGTACAGAAGAAAGTTCAATACTCTTCAGCAATAACATGAAGCACAGTCATTTTTGCTTGTAAGTGTGCTTGAACTGGATCGTCAAAGGTCAGCAGCAAAGACATTGGTTAATAAAATGAGATTAAATACATTCCTGTAATTTAATTATTGCAGGTTTTATTTTAATTCATTTTGATGAATACCAAATCTGTTTATTGTGAGTGAGATGAGTTAATGCACATTCACATTTAGTCTAGAACTACACTGTATTCTCACACCACACACAATGCTCTGCATTTCTGATTTCTCCCAACATGAGGTCAGGAGACCTGTCAGTCAATAAATAAGAAAACAAAGTAACTTTTTTGAAAAATTAATATTACTCTAAAATTAAAAAGTAATGCATTACTTTAGTAGTTACTTGGAAAAAGGTGTTACCCCCAACACTGCATCTTAGTTTGCAACGCGAAAAGTAAGTCGCCCCCACTTCCAATTCATATTTAGAATAACAGGCAAATTTAATGGTAAAATATAGCTACAAATCAGTGTGTTTTTGTTACGTTAATTGATGGAAAGAATAAGATAAGCCCACTCTTACGTTAATCCAAAAATGAGGTGGATATAAGGCATTTCATGCATATTTTGTCTCCTAAAAGAGAGTTCTTGCTTGGTTGTGGAAATCTGAATGTATTTTCTGGATGTTTGTGGTGTTTATAGTGGGTACAGCACAGGGTTCACGGTGGAGAATCTAGAGCCGAAGACCACCTACACATTCAGACTGAAGGTCACGTGGCCGTCTGGTCAGCAGCACTATTACCCAACAATCTCTGCTTCTACAGAAAGTAAGGACATAATAAAACAACACAAATTAAGTTACTGTATGACATTTTTAATGAGAATCAAATTATTTGCGCTTCGGTTTGTTGTGACTACAGTTCTGTTTGTGTAAATAAATGCATAATCAGGGCAAATTTAATTTTAAGGTAATGCACTTTGACATTCAGTGGGATACATGCATACAAACATTCTTTAATGACTCCCTCAGTTGGAAAATACATGTAATTAAATGTACATCAATGTAATAACGGTGTGTGTGTTTGTGTGTTATCTTCAGAGGAGCCTCTGAACGGGAGGAATCTTCACAATGCTGTCCTCAGGAGAGATGAGCTGGAGCTCTGTCAAGTGCTGCAGTCCATGTGAGACTCATTCAGACTTTATTCAACATTTAGATACATTCATTTCGTTTACAAAACATTCATTTAATGTACTTGGCAGATACTTATCCCAAAGAACTTATAATAAAGTGGTTAGTGGTTTGTTTATTAAGTTCCTCATGTATATAAGGTTATAATGTTGTATATATTTAATGTGTTCTGTTAGAAAAGTCACAGTGGATGTTCCTGACAAGCTGGATTTTACTCCTCTAATGGTGGCGGTGATGAAGGGCTTTACTAGGTAACTATCTATCTATCTATCTATCTATCTATCTATCTATATCTACCTGTCTGTCATCATGTGTTTTGTTTCTAGTGGAGTTCAGATTTTGGTCCGTCATGGTGCTGATGTGAACAGAAAAAATCACACTGGCAAAGACAGGTGAGCTTTTCTTCCGGTGCTACCAGCTCTCTTATGAAACTCTTGTGGTATGATTCAGGGGCATTTTCGTTTACTAATACTAAAACCATGAAGAAATTGCATGTACTGTCCTGTGTATATATATATATATATATATATGTGTGTGTGTGTGTGTGTGTGTGTGTATGAGTGATACTACATTAACACCGGTGTGTAAGCATTGATCATGTATGTGTGTTGAATCAGCCTGATGCTGGCGTGTTTCCACGGGCACCTGGATGTGGTGCAGTTCCTGCTCAGCTGCGGGGCGTCCTGGAGCTCTAAGGACAGATCAGGCTGCAGCGCTCTGCACTGGGCCACCACTGGAGGACACCTGCCTGTCCTGCACTGCCTCATACAGGACGGGTGTGAGGTGAGAGGATGATGGACACCAGTTTTAGTACCTGATTTACACATCATTATGTTCTCCTGTGTCTCAGGTTGATGTGCGGGACGACGCTTTCTGGACGCCCCTCATGATCGTATCGGTTATGACTGGAGACACAGCTGTAGCTTCACTGTTAATCACAGCTGGTGCTGATGTTAATGTACAGGACCGAGACGGGAAAACACCATTAATGGTCAGAACTCAAACTGTGCTGTAATACTCAGCTTGTAATAAACCAGGGTAGGCCAGGAGTAGTTGAGTGTGTGCATATATATATATAAATATATATATATAAAATACAATTATTGCCCAGAAAAAAAATGCAGCTTGTTGATCGTTCAGCAGGGCCATGTTGTCACAGTGGGATCCTGCTGTTAATATATAAATCTAAACATCTAAAATATTAAATAAATATTATATTACATATAAATAATAAATATATATACATATTATAACAAACAAACAAAAAACATCATGTTTTGGATAATTATTATTTTTTATATATATAGTTAGCAGTGAATTAATAGTTATTTATAGTTAGCAGTTTGTTAAATGAAACAAACTTAAATTTTTTTTTTAGAAATTAAAAAAATAAAGCTGAAATAAACTATGGACCGGTTTCACAGACCACATAGTTCAATTGCGACATTTAACTATTTTTTATATACATTCCTTAGAAGGCATTACTGGCGTGCATCTTAAGACAAAACAAAGTCACTGACATGTTTTAAGATCAGTCAGTGCAGGTTTCTTTTAGTTAAAACAGCTCAGATTTACATTTTAGTCTAGTACTAGGGTTCAGCCTTGTCTGTGAAACCGGGGGTAAAGGTATTAGATTAAAAATGTAATCGGAATAAAGTCTTTTTAGATTTAAGATTAAATTTGTTCAGTGGGAAAATAAAGATGTTGCCTTGGCAAATATCTGAAATAAGTTAAGTGCTAAAATTACAAAAAATAACAAAATGAATAAAACTAATTCAAAATATTAATAAAATTGGGAATACTATATAAATAAAAAATGGTTTCTCCTAAATTATATTTAAACAGATTTGTTTTTAACATTATTTTTAATTTAGCATATAAAATAGTTAATGTTTTATTTGAAGTTTGAAGTGTATATAATGATATAATGAATGAGTGTAAAGGTGTAAATCTTGCAGGTGGCTGTGCTGAATAATTACGAGCATCTAGTTAAAGTCCTGCTGGACAGAGGAGCAGATCCAAACATTCAGAACCAGGTCAGAACCTCCTAGAATCAGCACCAGACAGCAGTGAGATCATTTTTTAAAGATGTTTCCATTTGAGTTCAGAGTAGTTCAGAGTCTTCATTTGATCATTATTTACTGCTTTTGTTTGTCGGGAAAACATTGTTGCTCTTATTTGGGGGGTTTTCGTTCCTTAAGTCCGAAATGAAATCATCAGATTCTTCCGAAGACATAATCATCTGCTTTATGAGCTTTGCTATACACAGTCATTGTGTTAATAATTATTTGTGTCTGGTTTTATTTCTCCTAATGAATTTTAGACTTAGTTGAATCTTATCTTATGTCCTCTGAGTTATCTTAAAGTTCTTAATTTTGTCTGTGTTTTAGGCTGGCATTAGTGCTGTTCAAATGGCGCACACATTTGAAAGAAAGGTAAAACGCATCTTGACAGGACTCATAAATCATCTCAATCATTTTTGATGATAATTCTTCATCTTTTCTTTCAGAGTATCATCAGCCTGTTTGTGGAAGAGACAAACCACGCATCAGTTTCATAAACAACTTTACTAGCGCTGCCCTTTATTTGTGTGCTGCAGACATCAACATACAGTATCTTATTTCACATTTTCTTGATTAATCAAAGAATTATTATAAAAAAGCAGTTTACACCTGTGACACTGAAGAAAATACAAAAAGGACGTTACATGAGTGTGGATACAACGTGAATCAAAGTGAATAATAGTAAATAATAACTGATTAAAACAAGCAAGGCAGGTAACCTAGAGACACGTGATCATCGTATCATTAAGTCAGCGTCTAGATCTGAACAGTCTCTGTAATGCACTGTGTGGTTTAACACTGTAAAAAGGCAACGGGACACTCACAATGTTTGCTCATACAGTGAATGAAGATGAATTTACAATGTAAACACTGAGATATAATGGCACTCATAAGGTGTCAGAATAAAGGCCTAAAAGACCCACATTTTGAGATCAGAAATGGCTCAGTGGCAACAAATAATAAAGTGAGAAGACTCAGACTTGAATAAAAACAAGGCCTGTTTCAGTGCCAAACATCAACCTTCAAAACGTACAGTCCAATTTGCCAACTCTATATGTTTTCTTATTAAAATACACTACCACTCAAAACTTTGGGTGAGTATTGGTAGGATTTTACTCTTTTTTAGCAAGGATGCATTAAACTGATCCAAAGTGACAGTAAAAACATTATTATATATATATAATCTTACCAAAGATTTCAAAACAATGCTGTTAATTCAACCTTTTCAAATATTTGAGTGGTAGTGTGTTTATTTTTGATTAGTGAAAGATGTTTGCATGTCTTTGTTTACGATATTTTCCATAATTGTGCATCAGACTGTCAAGTTCTGTAGTTATTATATGATGTAGTTTCTCATGGAGTCTGTTGGAAGTGACAAGTTGCAGAAAACCAAATCTAATTTATGAAACACTTAAAGCCTTTATGTATAATGCATTATAAAAAAATAAAAATAAAAAATGTTCACTGTAATGCATAAACTAACCAAAGATTAAATGCATTAAATCAGTTTGTTGTATGATTTAATGCATTACTTAATTACTTAATGCATACTTTCTGAAGGAGTACAAATTATAAGATAGGTATTATAATTGCATAAATACTATAAACTGTGGTTGCAATTATTCATGAGATCAAGCAGTGCATTACAAAGCATAATTAATGCAATAAAACTAAGTTTATAATGCATTATATATAAAGGCTTTAAGTTTTACCCCAATTTGTGCTCATTTTGACCCTATTGACAGTAATTGAACTGTTTTTGTGGACATCCAATTATTTTAGTGCAGTGTGTTCATTTACCCAGACAAATCGCCCATGAACCGTTGCCAGTGCTTCAAAACCACTGACCGCAGTGTGTTTGAGGGAGACCAGACTATGGGACAATTTAGAGAAGGATTCATGTGTCTGTTTTCATTAACCACAATCCACTTTTAATGCTCCGTGTAGCGACATTATTTGGGTTGATAAGACAGAAAATACATGTAATTTGTTTAATCGTTTCCCGACAGTAAATATTTCAAAGTACATCTATGAAAATATGACTGCATGACCATGAAATCAGGTCATGATCTCTGGCTCTCAGATCTTAAAGGTCTTCTCAAAGCTGGGATCTCCTGAGTGAACCGTCTGAACATCTGACAGCTCACAGGAACACTATGTCTGTTCATCATCCTTACGAGCTTTGAATTCATGAAAGCTTGACTTGGTGTCTTTCACGAGTTCGTGCTTCCTTATGATAACAACTAGAGGGTATTTGGCGTGCTGTCCGGGGAGCGAGACCGGATGTCGGCGAACGTCAAGCCCTAGAAGATGGAACCCGAGGGGGTAGAACCCTAACCAGGGCTGAGCTCGACGTCCGGGGAAGATGCGAAATAACGGTGGAGAAGGGGAGGAGGAGGGATGCGTAGCGAGATAAAGAAAGGAGGAAAAGTTGTCTATTTAGGGGGATGGTATATAGATTTGATTGGCTGGGAGGAATAGACTGATTAGAAGATTGAAAACAGCTGTAGCTAATCATAGCGTCATTGCTCCTCCCGAAACTTGTTTTGTCAAACATCACATAATTTGTTGCAAAGGTTTTCATACTCACAAAAAAAGAGAGAGAAACAAGACTTGTTTAGACATGTGAAATGGAGTGATTTCAGAACATTATTCAGCTGCACAATATTGTACAATATTGCATGTCCAGGTCATATTTCATCTCAACATCAAAAAGAAGTAGCCTGTAGTAGTGCTAAAATAAAAAAAAATAACAAAATGAATAAAACTAATTCAAAATATTAATAAAATTGTGAATCAAAAAGTAGTTTTGAAGATTGCCTGCATTGTGATATTTTAAGCACATTTAATGCAATACAGAAGTTAAAATAATAATCGAGATGTTTCAGTGAATAAATTTGATTGTTTTCAAAAATAAATTCAGAGACTGAAAAAGAAACTGAAGCTGGGTTTTAACAATTAGATTCTGACTAGATCTCTGACAAAAATGAAACACATTTTCCACTCAAATTTGCATTAAACCAAAGTAAAAAAAAAAAACATAATGGAAAAAAAATTGTTGCAATATTATGAATAGCATTTGAAAAAAACATTTTTTTCTTTTCATCTTACATGCCAAAGACAAAACCGAAACATTTTGCATTTTTTGTATTTTTGTTACTATAGAATCATGGATAGCCTAATATTTAGAATTTAAAAAAGCAAAATATTCATATTAATATTAGAACAGGGCTGTCCAATCTCGGTCCTGGAGGCCTGGTGTCCTGCAGAGTTTAGCTCCAACTTGCCTCAACACACCTGCATGGAAGTTTCTAACATACCTAGTAAGAGCTTGATTACTGTAGCTTCTTCAGGTGTGTTTGATTAGGGTTGGAGCTAAACTCTGCAGGACTCAGGCCCTCCAGCACAGAGTTTGGACAGCCTTGTATTATAAAATATAAGTGGCTAATAAGCTTAATCGTCTTATAATTTAAAACGCAATATTTGTAAAAATTAAGAATAAAAAAACTCTTACTTTTGGCCAAGAAAAACATATTACTTGATGCAAAATTGTATTGTTTTTAGTTCCCTTTAATTTGGGATTAAATGTGACCTGGACATGTTATTGTAAGAGTATTTTTATATCGGTTTCTTCAACATCCCTTTAGTATCACTGCAACTGTAATTCAGGTTTAGTAATTTATGTCTGAAAATATATAATAAAAATGTCCAATAAATCATATAAAATTGTTTAAAAGCCCTTTTCAAAAACCATCTGACATCACAGACACAGAACCATCAACTCCTCAATTCACGTTTCCATTTAAATCTGGTTTACAATCCAGTTTAGCATCCACAAGATGTGGTTCATGTTCACAGATAACACGTCTCGTCTTCATCTGCTGGACAGTCGAAAAATGTCAAAACAACAACAATAGCAACAACAACAAAAGGACAATCAGGTAAACGTGGGCGAACCACCGATTGCTACGATTGAGAAAGTGTCAACCACAGTGCACTGTGCTCAAATAAATATGCTCGTAACCGACATAAATAACGCGTGACATGTACCTGAGCTTGGACTCATAGCACCGTTTAGAGGGAGAGCACCGCGGGGGTCAAAGGTCACCCCTCGCATCACCACGTGTCCCGCAGAGGTTCATAGTGCAAAAAGCGAGCGTCTCCAGGGACGAGATCCCTTCTGTCTGGCTCTCAGCTGTTGAACTTCACTCCGGCTGGGAAGTGAGGCTTCGGTAGGGTAGGTGGCTGTTTAGGAGGATGCCTGCAAGTCCAGTAATAGGCTAATCAACAAAGCATTTATCCTCTTAAAAAAAAGTTCACCCAAAAATTAAGGTTTGCTGAAAATGTAGCCTTCCTCAGGCCAATCAAGATGTAAATGCGTTTAATTTTTTATCCAATCTGATTTGGGGAAATGTACATCACTTGCTCACCAATAGATGCTCTGCAGTGAATGGGTGCCGTCAGAATAAAAGTCCAAACAGCTGATAAAAACATCACAATAATCCACACCAATCCAATCTATCAGCTAACATCTTGCAATGCTACCTTTTTCCAAATCTGATGAAGACACAAACTCATCCACATCCTGGATGCCTTGAGGGTGATTGTATTATCAGAAAATTCCACCCCCCAACTATATTGTTTAAATGATGTGACACTTTGGGAAGAGTGTATCTGTACCTGCAGGGTTGTGGGTGAGGCGGAGCGGGTCGCGGGGCAGCTGGGGTCGGGATGGGTGCTGGAAGTCGCACCGCCGAAGGGTTTCGAATCACCCGGAGGTTTCGACTCAGTGGATCTGCGGGAAGAGGCTTCTGGGGTGGACTGGGCTTCTCGAATGCCTGTTAGAAATTTGATGAAGTAATTACAAACTCAAAAATAAAGGTTCTTAATCAGCTTTATCAAGAACACCTATGGAAACTTCCATGGAAAGGTTCTTTGTAGTAGAAAACATGATTGAATATGTTATTTGCACTAAGAAAAGGTTCTTTATTTTCAACAGCACATTCTTCTGTGTATTATATAGTTGTTGTTTTTTTTTATTTCTGTAGCTTTTGACAGTCAATTTGTAATACTTTTGGGAAAAGAAAAATTATGCAGGGTTCTGACTGATCTTTTATTCTGGGTCAATGACCAACCCTTCATAAATACTATTTCCTTTCTTTTGTCCACCAGAGGGCAGTATAAGCTTATTTAACATTGCTGAATGAGTTTTGTGCTGTATGTGACTTCACTGCTACCATGCCGACTCTCTCCAGGGGTCATGTGACACATTCATATGTTCCAAATCTACACGCTGACTATGAGGTAATGATAACCTGCTACCTGCTCTCCATCTGCTCCTCATTCTCTCTCTCTCTCTCCTCTCAAACATGATTTCACAGCTCGCGTCCCTCTGTCCTTTACATTTTAACATAGAGCTGAATTGCTCTAAACTGCTCATATCTCAAGCATTGCATGATTGCTGATGACAGAGGCTCTTTGTTTTTGAGGCTGATGAAAAGGTCTTGAGAAAGCTCGCATGAAGGGACTCTCATGTGTCTCCTCGCTAACGCTTCCCCAGCGGAAAGTTTTGAAGAGCTGAATCAGCGATGGATGACCTGCCAGATCTCAGACGCACACACACACACACACACAATTCAAGCTAATGAAACAGCCTGAGGTCACACTGGACACCTCTGAGACCCCAGGTCTTTTGTTCATCATCTCATTTCATTGCTGACCGCTGGTGTCTTATGAGATCGCTCTAGCAGCCTATTGATTCAAAAGATGAATTCATACCAAACGACTTAACTTGGATGTTTGAGTTTAATGGTACACTATTGTTCAAAGGTGTGGGGTCTGTACAACTTTATTTTATTACAGAAATGTATACTTTTATTCTGCAAGTGCCCTAGAATTACATAGAACACTCTAGCAGCACCCTAACAACCAACCAGATCACCTTTGCAACCACCTAGCAACATCCTATCAACCATCTAACACCATTTTAACCAACCAGATAACCTTAGCAAACACACTTACCACATTGGCCAAAAAACTATTTCAGAATCACCAGAACACCCTAATGTCCTATCAACCACCTAACACCCTAATATCCGCAACCATCTCGCAACACCCTAATAACCCGTTAGAACCCCATTAATCAACCACCTAGCAACACCCTAGCAACTGTCCAGAAAACACTAGAATTACTCTAACAATGCCTTAGAGACCATGCAGAACACCCTATTAACCATCTAACACCCTAACAACCAACAACAAAATAAAACCTTAGCAACCACCTAGAAACACCCTGACAACCAAAGAGAACCCCTTAGCAACCATTCAGCAACCCCTAACAACCATCTAACACCCTAACAACCAATAGGAAGCCATTTACTCACATCGCTTAACAGTGTCACACCCCAGCAACCACCTAACAACCACCCAGAACACCTTAGCAACGGCCAATCACACAAAACACTTCAGCAACAACCAAACAAAACCCTGGGATCCATCCAGAGCCCCCGAGCAACCTAGAAGCAAACCTAACAACCACCCAGAACACTGTAGCACCAACCTAACATCATCTTAACAACGCACTAGTGATCACACAGAGCCAGAGCCGTTTAGAAACAGAGTTGTGACACTCCAATAGGCTCTGCCCAGAGCCATCTATAACACCCTAACAACCACCTAATGCCCTAACAACCACCCAGAGCACCCTAGCAACCACCAAACAATATCCTAGTGACCTCTTCACTTTAATGCAAAACTAAGTGTTTTAAAGAAAACCAAAACCAATATAGCAGCTTGATATGCCCATCTTGCTGAAATAAACAACCACTGAAGAACACTATGTTTGGAAGTGCGGTGGTTTGTAGCTGTTATAAAAAACAGATTCTCTTTTCACAGGCAGGATTTTACGAGACAAAACAACAAATTGCTACACTTTACCAAAGAACAGGCAGACGTGTGGACCAGACACCGCAGTTAATGCATCTCATCTGAGACAGATGACCTCTGACAATTAACCTTAGCTAAACATCTCCATTCTAGTCATTGTTATTTAATGCACATTTTCTGTCTTTTGTCGTCGGCCTCTTTTAGTGGATTCTTACAAATGGTAGAGCAATTAAGATTATTATTCAATGCATGTTGAAGTGTCCTCATGAGGTTAATTAACAACCTCATTACTTTGACAGCAGATGTTAGAGACTGCTAAATTGTCGTTAAATGTGAATGTAACTTCTAGACATTTTATATAGGCCAATTTTTTAGTGTGTGCAAACATTGATGAGGTTTTTTGTGGGCGGAGCCTATCTGCCAGAAATCTGCCAGTCTTAAAGTAGCAGTATATATTAGTTTATAGTGAGGAAAAAAAAATATTTTGAGGTTATATTTAAAAATTCGGACTTTTGGGGGCTATTCTAAGATTAAATTGCACCATTCTGATAAGAAAAATCGAATTATCATTCTCGCTTTTCCACTCAGCAAAGAATCAGGAGTTTATATCCCACACTTCTGGCCTTTTTGCTCAGAATTGACTTGCGATTGTTGAGTTAAATCAAGTTATAAAGTCCTAAGTAGAAGATAAAAACTTTACATTTGCAAGAACAAAGTCAGAATTGTAAGTTAATAGGTAAATGTTATGTATAATAGTAATAGGTTTAAAGAGCATTTCATGCTGTAACTGTAGGGCTAATTAAATTGGGTTCCCATGTCAATATTATGTAGACGTGTTGTTTAAATTAAATTTATGCTTTTAAAATGTGGTAATCATAGCAGTTTTCACCCTTAGTCTTTCCATTTAAATGTCTGTGTTTAGCTTCAAATGGTGTCTTTGACGACAGTATTCCATACAAATGCATTATAAATCTTGTTACCAGACTTCTACCCCCAAACATGTCTATTAGGGCTGCAAATTTCGTAAATAATAATAATAATTAAATAATATGCTGATTATTTCATCAAATGAATTGCATACATCGAAAGGCACTGAGAATACGCCCTGAAATAACCATAATTAAATAAAATTGTGTCAGAAGAGTAAAAGGTTGGTTTAGAAGTCAACATATTATTTCCATATTTCACTAAACATAAGCAGATCAATGACCTATAGCACACAGCAGTGCATTTTGAAATAGAGTTTGTTAATATGTCTGAGGCAGACTATTTTAAGCCATGTCAAAACCTTGAGTTTCCGTTCCGTTCTGATCGACTCACTAAATCTTTTATTGGCTGGCCAGAGGCTTCACTCTGCATTTTCTTTGGATTGCACGAACCTCTGAACACACTTGAGATTTAATACGACACAGAGCTCTAATGAAAGAGGCCTGTTCACACCACTGAAGCACCAACATTAAACTGTAAAACTATTATAAAATACTACAGTGTGCATTAAAAATGAGCTCTATCTCGCCATTGCAACACTGCCGGGGAATGAGAGAGCGATAAAAAGAAATTAAATCAGTAAAGTACAATGTACCTTCTGACATGTATAGAAGTGTACACAATGTTATTATAAGTGGTACAAGCTCATTACAGATTTGAACAAACTCCCAATGGTAAGTATCAAAATCAGTGTGCTGTTGTTTTTTCAGTATCAGACTGATTTGCAACTTCCGAATGACAAAACCAGTCAGAAAATCTCAAAGACACACACTGAAGGAGGGACCCGCTGTCGAATCTAGAGACAAATATATAGAACAACCCATCAAATATCTAAAAATGTCCTAATCACCTCCCAAAACACTTTAGCAACCACATAATAACAAACAAAGAACTACTTAGAACACTCTAGCAACAACCCAGAACAACACCCTAGCAATTTCCTAGCAACCACCCTGAAACCACTAGTACCACTAGTAACCTAACAAACCCCCAGAACACCCTACTACTCACTTGGAAACCACTCACAACTATGTTCTAGCAATGATTTAGAACAGCCTGACAGAACAACACTGAACATTCTCACAATCACCAAGAAATACCCAATAAAAAATAAAAACACTTAGCAACCACCCTAAAAACACTTAGCAACCACCCAAAATTCCCTAGCAATCACCAAGAACCACCCACAATGAACTAGCAACTACCTAACACCCTAACAACACTTAGCAACCATCCACAACCAGCTAGCAATCACCAAGAACCACCCACAACAAACTAGCAACTACCTAACACCCTAACAATCACCCAAAACACCCAACCATCCATTAAGCAAATACCAGAAACACCCTAATAAAATGTAGCAACCAGCCAGAACACTCTAACAATCACCAAGAACCACCTATA
>JAUMHI010000053.1:16804547-16825710 GCA_032359435.1 Enteromius unitaeniatus | reverse complement strand
TCCAGAACACCCTACCATCCACCGAGCAAATACCAGGAACACCCTAATAACACTTAGCAACCAGCCAGAACACCCTACCATCCACCGAGCAATTACCAGGAACACCCTAACAACACTTAGCAACCAGTCAGAACACCCTAGCAACACCTAATAACCAGCCATAACAAACTAGCAACTACCTAACCCACCCAACCACCCAAAACACCCTTTTATGCAACAAGCAACTACCAGGAACACCCTAGTAACACCTAGCAACCAGCCAGAAAACTTTAGCAACACCTATCGACCATCCACATCCACCAAGAACCACCAACAACAAACTAGCAACTACCTAACACCCTAACAATCACCCAAAACACCCAACCATCCACCAAGCAAATACCAGAAACACCCTAATAAAATGTAGCAACCAGCCAGAACACTCTAACAATCACCAAGAACCACCTATAACAAACTAGCAACTACCTAACAACAACACGAAACACCCAACCATTCACCTAGCAACCACCCAGAACACCCTACCATCCACCTAGCAACCACCCAGCACACACTACCACCCTCCTAGCAATCACCAAGAACCACCCATAACAAACTAGCAACTACCTAACAACCACACAAAACACCCAACCATTCACCTAGCAACCACCCAGAACACCCTACCATCCACCTAGCAACCACCCAGCACACACTACCACCCTCCTAGCAATCACCAAGAACCACCCATAACAAACTAGCAACTACCTAACACCCTAACAACCACCCAAAACACTCAACCATTCACCTAGCAACCATCCAGAACACCCTACCATCCACCGAGCAAATACCAGGAACACCCTAATAACACTTAGCAACCAGCCAGAACACCCTAGCAATCACCAAGAACTACACATAACAACCACACAAAACACTCAACTATTCACTTAGAAACTAGGTCGACGGATCTTTTGGTTTTGCCGACTAATCAGCACCGATAGTTGATTCTCAGAACTATCGGTTATTGGCAAAAATCTTCGCCGATAGTTTTTCCGGGTTGTATCCGCTGCATCCGGTCCATTATACAGTGCAAGAGACGAGAGCGGCCTCTAGAGGCAAAAATGACTGAAAACACATGCATTTGTTTTGAAATGTGATGCGCGCTGCACAGAGAAATGTGATACTGCGCACGCTCCTTGAGAGAGCACAGTGCGGAGATCACTGACATTTCAGATGCACATTTAAAACACAGACAACAAAAAGGTATGCAGTACACTCCAGTACGTTCTCATGTCAATATAAAGTAATTAATTTGTTGACTAGATGCTGCATCGGACAAAGAACAGCCATATGTTCTCAAATCTGAGAGGACGCTAACATTAGCAGTACTAGCAGTTAAGTTAATGTGGCAAAAATACATGCAAGTCCGAGCCAGAACACCCTTCCATCCACCTAGCAACCACCAGGAACACCCTAACAAATGCATAGCAACCAGACAGAATCACCTAGCAATCTCCGAGAATGACCCATAACAAACTTGCAACTCCCTATCATCCCATTATTCATCTCAACCACCCAGAACACCTTACCAATGCCCAAGCTACCACTCATTCCAAACGCCTAGCCTTTTTTTTGTATATGCAACTCCTGCAGCGCTGGCAATTTTCCACTCACCATGGCGATCTTGCAGACGTTCTGGCAGGCCAGGCCACGACCGGCCGCTCCCGCTGCTGGAGCGGATGTGTGAGTGTGTGAGAGAGTTGGTGGAGGGGCTCTGGGTGGAGACGAGTGTGTGTGGGGTGGTGTCAGTGGCAGGCCGAGTGCCAGCGGCAGCGGGTGAGAGAGGTGGACCGGAGGGCACGGGGGCAGCCGGCGGAGACCATGAGACGGGACCACAGAGTCCACCGTCTGCAGAGGAGACTGCGGCTACAGAGACACAGATGAAGATCATGTTTGATTGACAGTTAATATTTCATGCAGGATGCACACAGCAATAAAGCAGAGTTCACACAAAATTTATTAGAATTGACTTCTTTTGTTTCTTTCGTGAAACACAAAATAAGATGTTAGGCAGAATGTTCAAGCTGCTTTAACATTATGTGAATGATGCAGTTAAACTTACAAATAAATTAATAAATCATCAGATAGTCACACTTATTTGTGTAATTTTTAGTATTTTGTTTTACCTTTTATTTATATATATTTTCAGTTTTTATTTGAAAAATGTAGCAATTTAGCTATGTGCTTTTATTATTATTTGCTTTATAATATTTCTATTTAGCTTTAATTTATTTTAGTACTTCGATAATATAATTTCACTCATTGGCTATGGTAATATTTCTCATATGTTTTTAAGATGAGGTTTTTCCATCTAATATTTTTTTATTTTATTAGCTTTATTTTTTCATTTAAATAGTTTTTTTTTTAGCAGTAACATCAATCATACAACTGAGAGAATATAGCAGCATTGGAATATCTAAAATATAGTGCAAATAGTCATATGGTCTATTTTATATAGTGTATTTATTGAGTTTAATGTCATTTTTGGGGCATGAGAGCATGAAATCCAGTATGAAAAAGAACATCTTGAACCTTCTGCATAACGTCTTTTTTGTGTTCCAAAGAAAAAGAGAAAGTCATTCAGGTTTGGATCAACATACAGCTCAGTAAATGATGACTCATTTTTGGCTGAGCTGTCCTTTTAAATGATACAAATGAGTCTCATATGAGTGAACACACACACACACACATCAGAACTGCTTTGAGCTCTTGACCTGCAGCCAGATGTGACAAGAACAAAAGGAGACGAGAGACAGAAAGCGTGTATGTGCGTTTCTGTATAACCTCACCTTGCCTAACATCAAACAGACCTACATCCTCTATCCTCTTACCGTCACACATTACATGGACCAGATACTTCAGCTGCTCTTAAAGGTACAGTTCACAAAAAAATACTACTCACCTTTAAGTTGCATCAAAATTTCAGCCACTTTCTAAAAGCTTAAGAATATAGTACTCATAACATACTTAATACTTTAAAAAATTATAATATACTCAATACTATTTAGTGTTTTAGTGTTCATTTTTTCTAAATACATCCATATATATATATATATATATATATACACACACACACACACATTTTAAAATATTCACTTAGAAAAAGAGCTATTTTAAATTGCAATAACATTTCATGTGTTTTTCTGACCACATAAATGTAGCCTCGGTGAACACAAAAGACATTTAAAAATTCCCAAACTTTTTGGACAGTCTCTCTCTCACAATCTCTCTCAGCGCAGACTATCCGGTGCCCTACAGGGGTCAGTCATGGTACTTTGCACATCCTCTAATCACAAAGCTTTACTCAACAACAGCCCTGAGATCACAAATGCATCCACAATCCATCTGGATGACAGGCGTCTCTACTGATTTTCCAACAATTTGTGAGAGCACGTGTGGCCTGACAGCTAAAGAGCAGGTTTCAAACGCGGAACGCTCCCTCTGTGCTTTCCTGCCTCTTAAGAGAGATGGACAGCAACTGTCACTCAGAACTGGAATAAAATAGTGAAGCGACACATATACGCATGCAAAAATGAAATCTGCATATGCTTGTGTACCTCTCAATGCATGTGTTTGCAATATGCAAACAATGGATGACACACACCTTATATATGCTGGCACTTTGTGGTAAAGCTGAAGTCTGACGCTGAGGAGACGTTCTGTACAAGGAGTGTGTTTGAGTCCCAGTGTGTGTGTGAGCGGATGAGAGCATGTGTGCAGGACTGTTCAGTCTGTTGGGTCCCACAGACCTGCAGGAAAGCACAAATACACAACACAATATAGCATAATCGCAATAATCATGTGCATCTTTACCAACATCCCATCTTAAAAGGAACATCCTCAGAACTTCACATTCTAGCAAGGTGCCTAGCAGTGTTCTACACTGGAAAACAAAACAAACATGCTGATTAAAGATATTATTTGCAGATTAATTTGCAGCATGATGAAAATCAAGGGGTTAGATATGCTTAATTATAATCAAGTGTATCACTGTCACAACGCCAACGATATTAATGGTCCTAAAATAGGTTCAATTTTCTAAATTTTTTCCCTTGTTCTTTGGAGATTCATCTCCCTATCAAGGTCTCAATTTAATTGCTAAATGTAAATAAAATACATCCAATGTAACATTCTTAAAGTTGTTCTTGGACTAAACGGTCAGGGCATAGCAGTATGCAAATGAATCCACATATCAACGCATATTTAAAATGTATGATCTTGCCATGCCCTGATTAAAAATGTGAACTATGGCAACACACAGAGGTCAGCCAATCACAGCATTGGCCAATTACATATTAATACTGTAGCAAAACAGTCTTTTTATGAAGCAAAATGGTAATGAAAACACAATTTATGACTTGTGTGGTGCACATACTGTACACTATACACCTTCAAATTGATTGTTTATTTCAGCGGTGCAGGTAGTACCTCAGTTTTTCAATGGTGTTCTTCTTATTGCTGAAGAACAGACTGAGCAGAGTTTTCCTCTTGATGCACGCGATTATTCCAACACACAGCAAACACAGAAATGCCACCAGGATGCCCACCGTCACACTGCTACTGTCTGCATATACAGAAACACACACATACGCATTGGTGAAATGAGTAGATGCAACTGAAGAGCAGTATAATAATCACAGATACATGTTTAATACCTGTTGGTCTCATCGGGCCGCTGTCCATACTGCCTCCAAACCCAGTTTTATCACAGAACGGAGGAGCCCAGAGCGACTCACAGTGACAGTTCTTATTATTGTTACAGACCTGTATTTGACACACACATAAGAACACAACAGTGACATCAGCCCCCAGTACATTAATTCTGCATGTCCCCGTTATTCAAAAGGCTTAAAAAATTATGTTGTGAAAAACTAAAAATGCACAAAGTTTCCTGTAAAGCGTAACAGAAGTGTAGGTTGGTGTAGGGCGTTTGCACAGTATAAAAACCATTACACCTATGGAGAGTCCTCATAAACCACAAATACCAACATGTGTGTGTTAAGCAGTCATCATGTCCTGCGTGTTGTAAGTCTGTAAGTGCACCTCCTCAACATCTACCAAAACACTCAACACTTCCTCTTTCCTCCCTTTGTTTCTGGTTCTTCTCTTTTGGTGCTGATGAGCCACAGATGTTGGAACATCTTGATCTAATCTGGAGATTCACGACCTCATTTATGGACTTCCACTATCTGTTTCTCACTATCTGCACAAACCTGTAACCAATCCCACCTGTTCTTCTGGAAGACCCTTGTGATGTCATTTCCTAATGCTGGAGCTAAAACACATTGGCTCGGGCAGGTTTCACCCCTCTGTATTTACACAGACTTCACCTGGACTCACTTTTACTGTAATCTATACATGCTTTGCTTAATTAGATGAAGATTTTATAAAGCGAGAATTCTTACAGACAATGTAAACATGTAAAACTATCACCAGAATCCATGTGGAAAAGAAGCGTTTCAACCTGGACCCATCATTAACTTTGACACCTGCCCGCATTAATTAATCAAACTTATATTTCAGATCAGCCTGAACTGCTTTTGTATTTTGAAATATTTGTATTAAATACATGCAAAAGTCTTACATTGCAATATGAGAGAGAATTGACTTGAAGTCAACCTCAGTTGATTTTTTGTTTGCATGCAAGTCTACATCCAACTAAAATTACTGTAATTAGGTTCAGCATAACGCAAACCATTTCTTGAAATCATATTTTATCCTTTTGTGAGAGAATTTCCATTCATTCCAAAGTTATAACAACGACAACAACAAAAAGAAATTACTATAATTTCAGTGCTTCTAGCTTGTGAAAGTTCTTCACAATATAGACAGATATGTAATTGTATATAAACAAGTCCAGTTGTAATAAATCAATCTTGTTCTAAGACATTTAGATGTGCTGTACAGGAAAACATAACAAAACAATGATTCATATTATGATTAATTGGTGTTAATGAGAACTGGGAGCCAAAATGTGCCTAATTATCATAAAATTTCCATTTAGCAATTGAAACGAGGGTTTACTAGTGAGGTGAATTAACAAAAAAAACCACACACACACACACACACACACACACACACACACAGGTGATATTTCCTCCAAATATCTCAATATAAATTAAAATAATAAAAAAGTAATTATTATATTGTCTTTTTTCTATATTATATTACTTTTCTTTTTTTTATTTATTATTGTATAATTATATTATACCTTTTCTTTATATTTTGAGATCAATTATGGCAAGTAAACCCAGTTTAATTGCTAAATGGAGATAAAATACTTCATTTTACAAATTAAAACATAGGAAATTACTAGGAAATTATTCAGTGCCCAACATATCAAATTACAAAACTTTAAAATGAACAACATGATTTTCTGTGAAGCTGCTTCAAAACACAATCTACATACCAATTTGACTTGAATTAATCATATAGTCATGCACTTTGTCATCACTGTTAAAAGAAATCACACAAGCCTAGCTTGGCTTTATGAGTGTAGACGTAGACATGAATTATTCATGAGACTGAGGACATGAAGACGAGCTGTCATCATGTGATTATGGTAATCCTGACATGAGTGTCACATTAGATTCAGATTCCTCATCTTATCGAGAACATTTCTACACTGTATGGGCTTCTGGAGTTGATACTGTAGCTCTATGGAGATGAAACTGTCCTGTTATATGATCAGATGGATAAATGTTAGAGTGGAAGTGTAAAGACATATATACTCACCCCGTGTCCACTGCACTTGGCCGAACAGTCGTGAACCCCGAGCACGCTGATGTTCTGACACTGTCTGTTTAAACACATCTACACACACACACACACAGAGTTTATTTAGTTCTGTCAGTCAGTGATGATTTACAGCTTAACTCCACCCAAACACGATCTATCCAAACAGGATGGAAAAGTGTCATACTGTCTCACATTTACAGCTTAAACATACATTATTTTATTAATACTATGATCTCAGGGTTATTTCCAATTATGTCAGGATGTGACCAATGAGGCCATTCTTTCCTTAGTTAACAAGCCTGACTTCATTCACTTCTCAGTTTTGACTAAACATGCAGTTACTGCAGTTTGCTTTTTCATGGCACCAACGATTTCTTCTGATATTGATCAGAGCAGGGTCAGAAATAAACTACCGATTGAGACACAATGGCAACAGTGTAAACCCCATGACATTTGAATTTTGACATGTTTCATAATACACTATTCTAGGCATATCAGGAAAATAATGCTGAGTTTTCCATAAACGTGAGTTCAGTAAACCTATAATGAGCCTAATTTACATAAAAAGTTGGCAAAATGTCTGCACATTTTAGTAAATAATAGTAAATACGCATATTTAGTAAATAATATGCCAGTCTTTGAGCTACAAAAAATAAACCTATATAGTTAACAGAAAAGCATAATTTAACTATATTCGGCACATAAGCTCTATTTTTATTCAGAATACCTTAGAAACCACATAGCAACACAGTTTAACTCATTCTGAAGCCCTGATAGTATGGATCTATATGAACGTAATCTGAACAAGTGTGAGTTCCATTAAATAAGCAGTAGTAATCGCTCATTATTTACTCTTTTTACCATGTTTTCTCCACACTTGGTGCCAGTGAGCACGAGGCCTGGATCTGGCATGTCGTCTCCCAGATACACATGAGTCCCACGGCAGAGGATACGGCCTCCTTCCTGGAGCGGAATGTTGGTTTCTATGGAGACGGCATTGGTGCCAATCACCGGCCGATTGGCTCCGCCCTGACACTGGATCTTCCCACATTTAGCATCTCTGGAAAACAACAGTAGCAAACAAAAAAAGCTTTCATTTGAATTAATTCATAATATACATATATATACATATATATATATATATATATATATATATTACAAGATATTTTTTTTCAGGTTAACTTAAGATCAAAATAACAAATTATACTTTTAACAAAATATATTTATTAATATATGTGCTTTAAATTTTTTTTAAATATATATTTAGCCTTTCTTTTATCATTTTAATTGATTTAAGATAATAAAAAATTATTTTGTTACAAACCATCTATTTTATAACCATCTATTTTGTAACAAACATAGTGTTTGGTTATTTGTTTGTTTGTATAATATTAATTAGGTTTATACAATATATATATATATATATATATATATATATATTAGGGGTCTGACAATTCAGTTCGAGAAGCCTGTTTCGACTCCCAATCTCTCAGTGGAATATTCGCGGGGTGTTATAATCACACCATTTAGCTATATGAGGGTGTTTAGTGTCTGATGTCAAATAGAACTACCATTTTTCTCTCAATATGTTAATATACAGCCTATTAAAATAATGCTGTAATATCATGCATCTACTGATCACCTTCAGTGCGTGCAGCTCAAAACAGAAATGCAGAACATTAAGAACTATTGCCATATACATATAGAGAGCACTACTGTAAAAAAAACTACTATATATATATATACATATGTGTATATGTATGTATAAATACACACACATCCAGAATATCTCTTTTGAAAATACATATCTACATTTATATTCATCCAATTGATCTCATATATAAACAGATTTTTGCTGTCACATATGACACAGTCCAATTTCTTCCATTTACATGTTTAGCATTTTTTTAATTTAGCCTTGATTTTTTTTACTCTTTGTAAAGGACCTGTAACCTATTTCGGGGCTGTGAACTTATCTCAAATTTAGCTCAACGTTTCCACTCGGTAACGGATCCCATGTTATGAATCCGAGAGTTTCCCAGACTGACACATCTGCTGTGTTTTCACAGCGCTGAAGTGTGTTTCCTCTGCTGAGGATCGTGGTAATGGGACATACATCTTTGATTCCGATGCAGCCAAAACACTGAGAAATAATGAGGCATCCTCTCCACCAAAGACCAATTACTCCATTCACAGGGCAGTTTCTCACGCAGTCGCATCCAAAAAAGAAAGAAAGAAACAGACAGACAGACAGACAGAACGTGGCTCGAGTCCCTTTGGCCAAAATAAAGAGTCATTAGTGGCTGAAACCGTTTCTCTCTCCGTCTGTCCACTTCAGTCATTAAAGTAATTACCACATCGAGGATATGATCCGTGAAGCACTTAATAAAGCAGCCTATCTGAGCTCTAAATATATGACAGGTGTTACCTGCATATGTAAATTACTCTGACATTTTCAATAGGCTTCTGTTCTTTCTTTTAAAGACTTGTGTTGTTATTTGTCTGGCTGTTTGATTTCTCAGCGGATTCGTCTCTCTCTCGGTCTGTGTGTGTGTGTAACAGTCAGTCAATAAAGAACAGGATGGGAAGAACCTGATGAGAGAAATTCATTTAAAATTTAATTCAAATCCAAAATGTAATTTTAAAAGAAAAACACTCGAAGACCTAAATAAACACTCCTCAGAAGACCTCAGAAGTTTTGAAAGCACTTTTGATTTTCTGTCGTCCTGAAGTGCACTCACAAATTCTTACAAAAATCCGTAATAAACAATTTATTTTGTAGCAAATCAACAACCATCCACCGGAATATAAAAACACTCCCTTATGC
Organism: Enteromius unitaeniatus; assembly: GCA_032359435.1. Classification (NCBI taxonomy): domain Eukaryota; kingdom Metazoa; phylum Chordata; class Actinopteri; order Cypriniformes; family Cyprinidae; genus Enteromius; species Enteromius unitaeniatus. The sequence goes on along the minus strand of JAUMHI010000053.1, from coordinate 16,816,112 downwards.
ACCTGATGATGCCACCTCCACACTCCACTATATCAAAGACCGGGGCTAGTTGTCACACTTTTCTCAAGTTTATTTCTGAAACTTACATTCTTTTACACAAACTATAGCACATTTGATTGTTTGTGTGGGGTAAGTTGTCACAAGGGAACCTACTTATTAAGCTAAATTCAAAGAATTACGAAGCAATACATAAATAAAACTATAAAAGTTGTTTCAATTTCTAATGGCCCAATACAAATTTGAAAAGCTACCCTATAAAACAAGCAAAAACATTCTGTTCATTTATTTATTTAGATATAATTGTGTTTGTCACTGATGCAATGCTGCATCAAAAATGTATGTTATTCAATCATTTTCTCTTACCGTGCTTCACATTTGGCAAATGATCCCTTTGCATCTTTTCCACAGTTTCCATATGGATCTCCCGCTGAGTTGACTCTTTCGAAACAGATTCCTGGAGCTGGTTTTGCACCTGTTAAACACACACAAACAATGTTCTTCACATATCCTGTAACTGAACACACAGATAAAGTACAGAAGGCTGCTGTAGAGGTTCCTCCAGGCCTGCGGGTGGCGCTGTACTTACCCTGTCCCCACAGTGTGATGCACTGCTGCTCGTGGGTCTGGCAGATGCCGTTGTAGCAGTGTCCATCAACACCCTGACAGGTGTGTCCGTCGTGCAGGTAGACATTAGCGGGACAGTGAGGATCAGCACCTGTGCAAAACTCCGGCAGATCACAGGAGTTACTGGACTCACGGCACGGAGTCCCTGCAGGCTTCAACTACACAACAAACACAACTCCTTTTTAGCCAATAAAATAAAAAACAAAACAGTTCACTTTAATCTTCATTTATTAATGTTAAATAATAAATAAAGTAAAGCTTTATTGTTATTGATTCATCAGCGCTTGTTTTTTTAGAGAACAAAAAAAATGTGAATAATATGCACTTTGACTCATTTTGCTTGGTTATTTATACAAATACAAAAATAGATGCATTGACAAATAAAGCACAATGAGAATAGTGACTTAGTTTAGGAAAATATTCTTAATATTAATTCATATTTTATTTAATATTTGTGACCCTGGACCACAAAACAGTAATAAGTGTACATTTTTCTTTCATAAATGTATACATCTGAAAGCTGAATAAATAAGCTTTACACTGATGTATGGTTTATTAGGATAGGACAGTACATTAATTTTCTTTTTTTGTTGTTGTTGTTCAAATAAAGCTCAGTGCATATTACTAATTTAAAAAATAAGCTTTAATATATTTATGGTAGGAAATTTACAAAGTAAATTCATCGAACATGATTTTTACTTAATATTTTTGGCATGCAAGAAAAATTGATAAGTTTGACCCATATAATGTATTTTTGGCTATTGCTACAAATACTTGCCACTTATGTCCAGGGTCACATTTTATAATATTTGACTTTATATTGTTTATAAAATTTGACATTAAGTAACATACTATTGTAAAATAAATTAAAATACATTTAATAAATATTTCGAAATAAATGTTAAGTAAAATAAATGCAAAAAGTGCATACAATAAATTAATTTTGCTGCATAATTACATAAAATTAACAAGATATAAAAGACATCAACTAATAAAGTGAATTATGTTGAATGATGAAAGTTACCTGACAGTCTTCACAACACTGTCCATGCGCACATACAGCCTCCTCCTTCAGTGTGCATGTACTGGCATTACAGCAGGGATTCAGACACTCCTACAGAGACAGAAATGTTTCTTAAAAAGCAAATCAGTATATATTACAATGTTTTCCGAAGGATCATGTGACACTGGAGTAATAATGCTGAAAATACAGCTTTGATCATAAGAATATATTACAGTTTAGGATTTATCAATCCTAAAAGCAATATTTCTGATTAAATAAATGCAGCCTTGTTGAGCAGAAGAGACTTCCTAAAAAGATTTTTGTGACTCAAGTACATTTGCATATGTGTAAGAATCTTGTCTAAATCATTTCCCAGATGCTTTTCTCTGAGTTCTGGCTCTGTGGAAATTCATAAATTGAATATGAGCATTGTTGACGGATGCCCAGAGTCAAACATTGTACCTTTCTGCTATGCATTCTGCCCTGCCAGCAACATTTCAGCAAAGACATCAATGAACAGATTTAAACCCTCAGGAAACACCTGAAGTGCTCAGACACAAACAAAAGCTTTTCTCTGTGGCCCTCGCAAAATCTCCTGGTCCAGCGTGACAGATGCATCTCATTCTCGCGCTTCTTCTCACAGCGTGGTCACAGAAATCACTGTTTATTTCAGATCTGGAGGAGTGACTGCTAATGATGCACGACTCACTGGAGAGTGTGGAAAATCATGGCACATATGCGGCGCTTAAGGGAAACATGGAAATGTCTGGATGAAATATGCTTTCGAAAACAACACATACACATGGGCTCCGACGTACCTCCAGATCTCCGCAATCGCACTGCTCTCCCTCCTCGACGTATCCATTTCCACATTTCTGGCCTCCGTAGAGCACCTTCACCTCCGGCATGTTGAACAAACACATGCCCACACCTTTCTCCAAACTCGCCGCGAGATCCTTCTTGCTGCACGTACTGAAGACTGTAGGGAAAGGGTACCTGAAAGAAAACAGAAATATTACCTCTGTGATTATTTTTAAGAAAACGGACCCATCACTTTTGTGACATTCAACATATGCACACATAAACTCTTGCCAAGGAAATGACATCATCCTGTAAGTGCTGACTGGCACAAGGACCAACGAGTCCTGCGCCCGTAAGAAATCACACTGATTCACCAGATTGTAAATGGGAGGCAGAAGTAAGTGTGTGTCTAAAATATCATATTACCTGTGGTTTAATTTGGACTGAATTATTCTCAATTATTCGAGATTCTAATAGACAGATTTGTTCATTTGTTATGTTTGCTTACACAAATATCATTATTGCAGCCTAGAAATTGCAAAGCAAATGCAGAAAATTGCTTTAGTAGCTGTCTCATAACTCCCTGGCAACTCCCAAGCAACCACAATTCTAAAAACTTCTAAAAAAGCCATAGCAACTCCCTAGTAACCACACATCCCATAGCAACCACCCACAATGATCAGGCAACATAGCAACATGTTAATAACGCTCAGAAGTAACCATCTAAAAACCATTCACAAACATTCTAAAAGTACTTAAGATGCCATAGCAACTCTTTAGTTACCACAAACACATAGCAGTCACCCACAATGTGCAGGTAACATAATAACATATTAACAACAACAACAACAACAAAAAAATTGTTTATAAGTAACATTTGATTTGATTAACATTTGATTAACTACAACTTTTCCCTTTGCTGCTTCTCAATAGTTAATTAGGTTGTGGTTAAGTTTAGGTATTGGGTAGGATTAGGGATGTAGAATAGAATAAGGCATTAATATGTGTTTAATTAGCACTAATAAATGGATAATATTTTAGTAATATGCATGCTAATGCAAGATGCAAGCAACTAAGTGTAACCGTAATATAAAGTGTTACCCAAAAACACTCTGAATGCAATAAAACCATATGACAAGGAACCACATTTTAACATTCTAAAAACACCATAGCAACTCCTTAGTAACCATTCTGAGCACAACAACCCACAATGCTCAGGAAATATACAGTAGAACCATTAAAAACAACCCACAATGCAATACCAATCATATATATAGCAACTGCCTAGCAACCACCCATAAACTTTCTAAAGACACTTAAAACATGACAGCAACTCCCTAGTAACAACTAACGACATACAGTAGCAACCCTAACCCACTCAGATTGCCATAGCAACCACCCAAAAAACATTGTAAAAATCACATAGCAACCACTAACCAAGACCTTGGCAACATGTGGATGTAATGATTCTCTGGAGTCGTTTTGATCCATATGCAATGATGTTTAATCCACGAAACAGAGCAGACAGAGACAGTTCACAGACCGACAGTACAGTAAAGGGGTAATCCAAACTCGTAGTGGAACAACAGGCAGAAAGTCGGGGCAGGCGGCAAAAACCAAAACACAGTCAGAAATCAAACACGGGAAAAGTACAAGGAAAACAGAGAAACGCTCAGTAACGATGGCCGGGGACAAATCGAGACTTCGCGTCTGAACTGGACCACAGTCAGCGTTTAAATACCCAGCCGAGGCCCGAAGCCGAGCCGAGCCACAGATTTCTTTTTTCAGAAATAGTAAAACTCTAGTTCTTAAGTACTTTAGTTTTCTGTTTCCCACAAGATGCAGAAACACTTCCACTCATAGTGGAGACGAATTCACTGAAATTACACACACACTCAGTAAAACTGGCCCACAAATCCACTCTGAATATCACTGCTCCCCTGTTGAGCGTAACAAAATGTTTCGCCGCAGCATCTACATGACGAAATCCCGAGTTTACAAACAACCCAACAGCCAGAGAAATTACAGCCCTCGTTTGTGACTGACAGCGATGCGATCGAGCGCCCAGAGAGAAGCATATGGTGCATATTATGAGACTGGCTGATGAGCTCATGATGGTGAAGACCATCTGCGATCAGGGAAGGATTTTTGGAGCACTGAGGGATGGAGATTGCAGGTGTGAATCATCAGTCGGGCGGTTTCATTACCACACTGAACACTGCTACATCACTAAACCTCCTAATGAATTAAATCTGTATGATTGGTTGAGTTACAACACATGCTGTAGATCTGGAGGTTGAGTAGCCAAAGATGCTCAAAGATGTTCTTGGAGTCTTCTTTGAATATCTGCACCACATGTTATTCCAAATATCACTATAAAGATGAATTTTCTTTTAAATTTAAAAAGTTCAAACCCATGAAATTACAATATGATATTTTTTGCTTCTTATTTATAGCTTTTTGTTATTTAGTTTGGGTGTTATTTAGGTGCATTGCATTCATTTAAAGAGTTTTTGCCTTATTTATAAATCAAATAAATGCTATTTTTTATTCATCAAAAATGTATGTGTTTCTTAAGCAGAAATGTGTCACCACAGAAAATATTAGGTACAGTAGCACAAATTTGTAAAAATACAATAATAACAATAAATTATGTCAATAAATTAAACAATAAATTATATGATTTTTAAAGGATCATGTGATTCTGAAGACTGGTGCTGAAAATTCAGCTTTGATCACAGGAATGAATTACTTTTTAAAAATATATTACACTATAAAACAGTTATTTTGAATCATAATAATATATATATTTTTTACTGTGGCTTTTATTAAATAAACACAGTCCAGGCAGCTTTTTATTAAACAACTCAAGGTACAGGCAAGCAGGGTCGATCTGAAGTACCCTCTGTAGGAATTTGATGCCACTTCCAGCTGGGCTTGTTACAATAAGATACTTATTTAAAAAAAGTTCCCAGCATGCCTCAGTGCTTCTGCATCAACAGGAACAGAGCCAGAGCTCATCTTCAGACTGCACTGCTGTTGAATATTACATCTTTAAAATACATACAACACGCTTTACTGGCTAAAGATGAAGCACAGATTGGAAACTTTAATGCGAATTCTTCAGACGGAAACTCATAACACGCCTGTTGTAGCTTGATTTTCTTCTGGAGGCTGAAGATTACTCAAGTCCTGTGTGATTGTGATGAGTTTGTATTTGGTAATAGATCTTGAATTATTGACATTGCTTGGCACAGAAGGCTTTGATTGGCTCTGATGTGATTGTGAAGTGTGTGGTGCGTCTCTGCTGTGAGAGGTCATGCAGTTAGAAACATCTGTCAGTGCTGTCAGACACATCACACAGTGATAAGAACGGAAGGTTGTCTGGTCTGATTTCCAACATTTCCTTAGAGAGCATGTGATGGGATACGACTATATTAAATGCTTTATAATTTGGCTGTTGCATGTGTTTGTAGAAGTTCACATTAGATAGATCCCCTCTGTGTACATTCTCCAACTGTTTTTGGATACAAGCTACTCAATACAGGTTCCTTTAAAACTTTAGCAGGTCTTTACTAGTTAAATATTAGAAGTGATGATCCAACTTAATTAATTTATTTTTTTTATCCATTACCAATTACTAAGGCGACTAATGCTAAATTATTATTTTTTTGCTTACATTCTATAACAATGTCAGAATATGAATAATACTTAAGAATAAGATTATAGTAAATTAAAATTTTCAAAGTTTATAAGAGTATATATTATTTCGCTAATTATTTCTTATATGTGTAACTTATATGTGTGTATATATATATTTAAATATATTTTCAGTCTATGTATATGTATGTAGATATAGTATATATATTATATATAATATACATATTTAATGCATATATATATATATATATATATATATGGAAATAATAAAAATAAGCTGAAAATGCATGCAGTTTTTTTGCCAATTAATAAAATATAAATTAAAATAAAATACAAATGTAGAAAAAGAGAAACTATAGAATAATATACATTAATTTTCCTTTTAATAATTTAAAGATCAATAATTTTCCAGTTAAATTCATGAAATCTATGTATTATATTATTACATTCTTATTATATATTATTACATATTTGTGAGTAATAATTTTATGTGAAGATCAATAAACTCTCGATAAAACATTATCAAAATGTTATCAAAAACATTCATATTTGCCATTAATTTCTTTAATAAACAGCACAGCTGAGCTTGTTTAGCAGGTAGACCAGCAGAAAACCAGCACTAATCTAGCGCAGATCGTGCAACTTGCCAACCATCAAGTAAAGAGCTGGGCAGCATCTACCTCCGACCTCCTCAGATCTAGAGCTTATCTTTTCAGCACGGACCAGCATTTGCTTCAGAATCCAGTTGGCTTTGCTGTGGCCATTAATATGCATCAGAGCCACCGAATACTGTGATGTTCGCTTTGTTTCTGGCAAGCACACTGAGTCCACGGGGCAAACACAAGCGCAGAAATCTGGCTCGTATCGGCCCTCGCGCTCGCTGGAACAACTGTACCCACGACGACCAGAGCCAGGGTGGCATGAGCCTGCAGGAGGGTGAGAGATAAGCAGATGCTTCCTTCTGCCTCCTGATGCCAGCCCATAGATCAGCGCTCAGTGATAAGCCACGGCGACTCGAGTGTGTCTAAGCTTTCAAACACCTCCTCTGGACTGCGCTCAACAGGAGGCCCACATAATAGAGAGGCTGCCACGGGCTCAGAGATCTCGCTGTGAGAGCGGTTTGCTCTCTATGAGGAAATGAGCAGCTTCCAAGTGCTCTATAGAAGCACAGGAACAAATATAGCAGCGTCAGGAGCCGCAGCAGCTGTGGACTCAATGGAGGGAGTCGCCTACAGAGTCCTGCTGTAATACTATCAGTATTTATGTCATTTTTAAATGGAGAGTTCATTTAAAAATGTGTGTTTTGAACTTTGGACTACATTGGCTTTCAGTGTATTTTGTGTATCTTGTGTAATTTTTGATTGTTATGTCTCATTGTCTTTGATCCTGGACTTCTTCTGGAGTTAATTAATTCTTTTTTTTCTAACCACAAGCTTAAATGGATTTTTATTCAAAATATATTTTTTTCAAAATGTATTAATTTGAAAGTTTTTGACACATCCAGCAGGCTTGTGAACTGTTCAGAACTAAAATGAGATAAATAAATTAGAATTGAGTTCTAAAATGCTAAAAGACTAAAATGAAGAATAAATAAATAATTAAATAATAAATTATTCATTCATATATGTATATCTATCAAAATTCATGAAGTCAGAAACACAAATATTTATTATAATATTTATTATAATAAATAATATTTATAAAAAAATAATAAAAATCTGTACTTTCCTAAACTTCAGTACGTTTGTATTATATATATATATATATATATATATATTAGATATTTATTTTAGATATTTAATTTAATATCTGATGTAAGAAGACTCTTTGAGAGAATCGCTAGACACATCAGGCTTTTTTTTGTGACGGGGCGAGGGGAACAGAGGACTCAAATGCAGAGGATCAGACTTAAGTGGAGATTTTTCACAAAAGGCAAAAGACACAAAAAACTGAAACCAAAAGCAGTGAGCAAGTCTCTGGGGCAATCCTGCTCAGCCAGGAGGGTGAAGCTGACAGACAGGAGACTTCCAGACACAATGCTCGCAGAAGTCCCACAATGTCAGTGAGACAGGCAGAAAAAGGCTGGCCTCCTCACTATGAATCCTGGGGTACAAGTAACACAGAGAGGTCAGATAAAGCAGACACAGCACGGCAATCACCAAACAAGGACACATTATAAAGGAAACAGTAAAGTGGCAACAGGTGGAACAAAATCAATTCGATATAGCGCAGCCCTATTGCTGAATTATCACTGATTGCGCCTGCGATGAGCAGCGAGAAAAGACACAAACAACATAACCAGCAGAGGGAGCCGGGAAGGCCTGATCCGTGACAATTTAACTCGCAATTCTAACTTTGTATCTCCTTAATTCCGAGAAAATAATTCAGAACTGTGAGATAAAAAGTTGCAAAAACATTTTTTTTTGTTCAGTGGCGGAAACAGGCTTCCACAAAAAGGTTTCATAGAATGCGTTACCTTAAAGTTAAACATCTTTAAAGAACAATTTAAACAATTTAAAGTAAACTTTTGTTTGTCATTCCAGTTCAGCTTGGTCTTCTCAATTCAAATTCACACTCAAATTTCAAAGGACACCATTTTTTTAAGACCTACTAGCTCAAAAACATGACATTTAAAACCTGTGCAAGTGATCAGGTGTTGTGAGTAGATAAAGTCCAGCTCGGATCAGATTCTCCAAACCTGCAGGACTGAAGGAGCTGCTTCAAACCTAGGAAAGGAATTTTCAGCACTCACGTCTTAATTAATGCAATTACATAGATGTGAAGCTCATAAACGAGCACCTGCTGTGATGTTAAATTCATTGATGCTTTGATCTATGAAAGCTCTGTGAGAGCAGACGCAGACTAATGTGTCGTAATGGAAGAAATATCCATCTTAATTGTCTGTTTCCAGATTCTCATTTGTACAAATATGTGACAAATATGCTTCTTATTTTCTGTCTCTCTGGATCAGATCTGTTTTCCTCGTCCGGTCCTTCATGACAGCTCTTTATGAGCACACGTTACGGGTTTTTCATGGGAGCTGTCCAGCTAAAACACTGGTGCGGATGAACTGATACACACTCGAGGATGGTGGGATAAGTTGGCCGGTGTACAACCATCTGCCTCATGAGAAAATCAAACATGGCCTGCAAATGCGTGACTTACTTGCCTGGAATCACACAATACAACTCTACCAGACCTATTAGTATATTACCTATAGTTTCAAAGCTTGCAGAGAAACTGATAGCTACACAAATCACAAATGATTTAAATAATAGTCCTTTTGCTTAACATTCATTGCAGTTTGGCTTCAGAGCAAACTATTTAACTGAGAAGGCAAACTGCTACTTCACTGAAAAAGTCAAGTCTCTATTAGATAATGGTGAGGTCGTCTGGGCTGTGTTTCTTGATCTCAGGAAGACCTTTGACACTGTAATGTCTAATGCTGGTATGTCTAAATTAGTAGGTTTTAATCTCTCTCTCTCTCTCAAAAAAGTGAGTCTTTCCTCATTAAAAGCATTTACATGGGAAGTATGACACCTGTATACATTTTTATTGTGTATTGAGAAAAAACTCACTTAAAAATATTTAAACATTAACGTAATTTCAATTATAATTTAATTTATTTCATTACTATTCAATAATATTTTATTTTCCAGTTATTTTGAGTAGTTTTTAATGTTAATTAGTTTTTAATGCTTATATATTTTTTTAAATTTAAATTTAAAGCTTTAGTTTTTGTATATATAGGCTGTATGTGTGTGTGTTTTAGTTTTAGTTTTAATTAACTTTAATATACCTGATAAATAAAACAATAACATTCCCAGAAATGCACAATCACTTTCTGATGAGTAAATATGTGCTGCAAGTGTGGCACAGTTTATTCCTGAAAAGAGTTTAATCAGTCCCTTATTGTTTAGCATATTTAATCAGCATGTGCTAAAATTGTCTCCATGTTTAGTATGGATGTGTTTAATTCATGCGTTTCTTCATCACAGCCCTCAGAACATCTGACCATAAAACCCGTCGTTCCATTTAACAGATGACAGAATAAATAAGCAACAAGTTGCACAAACGCTGATGTTTTTATGAAATGACTCTCAGCTGATTTGCGAAACTCAGACGTCATGAAGCAGCCGGGCAACTGGAAGCATCATAATGAGCGTGTGGCTAAAGGCTAAAGGCTAATGCTGTCCTGCTGGGTGGGGTATTAAAGTGTGCTGTTGTGCAGATGACCAAATGGAGCTCATTATGGAGTAATGAGGCAGAAACAGAGCAAACCGCTACAAACAGACAGAGCTGTCATGTGCTGAGCAGACTGGAAATCCTGGGTAAAATGGAATAAGAAACCGATTCACAGTAAGCTAAAGAGTTTAACTGGATTTTACTTTTACTTTCACAAAAATAAAATTAATAAAAAAAGGTCAATTCATTTTTATAAAAACTTTTTTTTTACGATTATATATATATATATATATATATGGAATATTGTTTTAAACTACATACTACTATATAACACCAAATGTATTAATTATTTGAATACATTTTTCCAAAATATAAATGTATAAATTCAAAATAATAAAAAAATGATTGAATTGAGTTGTTTTTCATATTTAAAGTATTTAAAATATTGTTTAAAAAAAAGAATATATATATATATATATCCCAGTAAAAAAAACAAAAAAACAATTTTATATATATATATATATAAATATATATTTTTTACTGGGATATCAGCGACTATACAGAAATTAATTGGTTTGGAAAATGAATTTGCGGACATGACTCACCCAGTGGAGGGGGTCATGATACACCCGCCGCGGTCCACGGTGGCTCTGCAGCCGCAGCCTCGCTCCGGTGTGTCATGGTTCATGCCAAAGTTGTGTCCAAGCTCGTGGGCCAAAGTCACCGCAGCGCCGAGAGGGTTGTCAGAGTGATCCTATAAGGCAGAGATTGAGAAACCATCAGTCAAACACAAAACAAATAAATAAACCAACCCGTTATATGTACCTCTGTGCACTTTTTTATGTTTTTACGTGCCTCACTGTACGTTTCTCTGCGGTTTCAAAGAGAAATGTCCACTGAGTGGAGCTAAAACACATGTTCAATATGTGAACCCCTGGCATGTTTTTATTATGTTGATATACTGTAGGTATGTATTGCAGTGCTTAAGCATTCTAATATCTGTACACTGTTGCGAAAAATTAACGCTCTTTCATGTTGGAAATATGCCCTACACCAAATCCAACTCTAAACCTACCCGAAACTAATATAAAAACGCATTTGTTGATCCAACCATGTAATTTCAACTTCCTTTTTCACAGACGTGAATTGTGTTGTCAAACCGTAGTTTTCATAAATGCAAACATTCAAAAGCATCAGTTTTCAAATATCCAAGCATATTACAGTTTTTCTTGATTGCTAAAACACTATAACCAAGCTTTTAAACTAAAATTTCAAAACCATAACGCTATTTT
>JAUMHI010000053.1:16791733-16804447 GCA_032359435.1 Enteromius unitaeniatus | reverse complement strand
CTATGACATCTAGTCATTACTGTAATACATTGTTTACTGTAAGTCATTACGGTAAACACAAATGAGTTGATCTGTCACAAGCTGTCAACCAAATTTTTTACACATTTTTTTTCATATACAGTAATGTGTACATTTGTACTTTTGAAATGAATGTATGGTATACATAAAAAAGCACAGTCTTCTGCATTTCATTACAGTACCTGCCAAACTGATGCCATAGCTCACAGATCAGGTAGTAGGCTACTAGCACAGTGTACTGTTATATTGACAACATACAGAAACTAAGCATTTAGCCAATCTTGTTTGTGAACAATGACACAACAACATCAGGCATGCAAGAGGATTCTACCCCCTCTGTTTGTCCAGAGCCAGTATAGCCTGTGATGTAGACCAGATTTTTTGGTCTGACAGAGAGCAAAGACGGGATGCTGAAGCAAAAAATGTATATATTTTTTAAACTGTTCTACTGTGTAGCACATGAATGAATGAAAATGTGCCAGTGTATACATTAGTTGTTTTTTTGTGTTCATGTAAAAAGGTTTTTGTATGGGAGAACCATAAGCAACAACAACTGTTTTGGAAATATTGTTTTAAATTAACTGCACCAGTGTGTAAAACTGTGTTGTAGTGTGTGTGTGTTTTTGATGGCTTGTGTTTGATGTATGAGGGCAAAGTTTGGCTTTTTAGCAAGAGTGAATGGTTTTGAGTGTAGAGCTTCATTTTGACCTGAAAATAGGATGTTTGGGAAATTGGGTGAGAAGTTATAGATTTGAGTTTACTGTTGTAAGAATATGAGGCATAGTTTCAAGAAATGTCTTTAAGCAATCGAGAAAAACTGTAATATTGTTTTAATCATAACATGATATTCTTCAAGTAATTGTATGAAAACTACTCTTTATTGATCGAAACTCTGTAAATTTGTTAGAAAAGGAATAAAAGCTGTCAAGAGTTTAACTGCCTCTAGTGTTCATTTCTTTTAGAATATGCACTTGTTGGTACATATTTTGTGTGATAAAAAGTGCACCAAGGCACATTTATGCCATGAGACCAAGTAGCAATAAACACTTGGCAAATTTAAATAAGCAATCAATTTCAATTTAAAGCAAACAAGAGCAATTTCTTCCTCCGCAACCCCAGAGACCCGAGAGGCGTTATCCGTCCTGTTCCACCTTCCCTCCCCAGATTACATCTCTCCTGCATGTTTGCTTTTCTCTCAGAAAACGGTTTCACATGAGATCCGCGATGAGCAGACGCTAACGGCCTTTATAATTACTTTTCCACAAATCCGTCAGAGCAGCATGACTGGAGATCCTCGGCTGTAATTGCAGTTCTGCAGCCTTTGTTTGGGAAGGGTGTGTGCTGATGAGGCAGGACAGACACAGTTACAGTCGCTTTGGTGAGAACGTGTCTGGCAAACACGTGAAAACCAAATTAAAAAGGAGGGGAGACCACCAGATACGGTGATTATGAGCATGAACGTGCAAAGGGAAGTTTTATTGGTCAGAAGGTGCTCTCTTTCAGAGCTAAAGAGACTCAGAAACTAAACACTGGAACAAAATGACTTAAAAAGTTTGGGGTCAGCGAGAAATTAATGCTTTTACTCATCAAGGGTGCATTAAAATGATAAGTAAAGACTTTCGTAATGTTCCAAAAGACTTTTATTCCAAATAATCATCAGAAATACTGAATAAAATCATGGCTTCTACAAAAAATACTGTAGAAACAAATTAATGGAGTGCAATACAAGAAAATACTGTTTCAGTTAATGTTGACTTCTACTGACTTCTTTCAAATTCTTTATTTTTAGTGAAATTTACAAGCTATTTGTGAGTGAAAATTGTTTCAAACACAATTTGTTTTCAGTGTATGAAGCAGTGTATGTTTGCAACACTGATAATAATCAGAAATGTTTCTTGAGCAGCAAATAAGCATATTAAGATAAGATTTCTGAAGGATCATGTGACACTGAAGACTGGAGCAATGATGCTAAAAACTCAGCTTTGATCACAGGAATAAGTTACATTTTAAAATATATTAAAACAGAAAACACATTTTATCTTAAACTGGGGGAAAAAAATACAGTTTTCAAATAAATGCAGCCTTGATGAGCAAAAGATTTCTAAACTTTTGAACCATATATTATATTGCCTAGAAGGTACACATTTAGTCAAAAAAATCGTTACAGTTATTGCTACACACAGCTTTCCAGCCTGCTTTGGGCTTTTATAACTGTGCCAGGCAAAAATGCTGATGCTTATGAATCCAGCACATTCTATAATGAGCCTGATTTGCATAGAAAGGAGGCACGTTACTCAAGAAAAGTAAGAGTTCATTTATATATGCATGATGCAATTTGCTTTCACACTGAAGGAGCGTCTGACAGACAGGAGTGTCCATTTAGAGAGGGTTAAAAGAACCAGATCAGTTTGAAATCAAGGAGGAAAACAGCAAATTGGATTTCCAAAAGCTTCATTGGTTAAAAGATGCTAATGTCCGAACGCAATGTGGCAAAAGTTGCAATTTTCTCACTCTAGAGGACACAAATTTAAGATTGCTGGGTGTTTTTTGGAGCATAAAAATCAGAGAAGCAGAAGACTCCATCTGGGCTCCATTTAATCTATTTTGATGTCATTTTGTGAGTTTTATTTCCAGTGGATGTGAGAATTCTGACGGTCCGGGGAGCTGAACACAATCATATAATCTGCTGATGTCTGTGTATGTCATTGCATTTTCTGTTTGGTTAAGTGGAAACTGGTCAAATGAGGACAAAACCTCAACTGAACACAAGATGTCATGAGATTGTGCCGTGTTTCAGTGAAATACTGTGGCTTTTATGGTGGCAACCCCAGTCCATCAAACGGCAAAAAGTCTGACATTCAAGAGGCGGCCAAAGGAAATAAAATACATCCGATGAATGAGTCAGTTAAGAAAACATGCATGTCTGCTGTTCTGACTGACCAAGAGACCACATGTTTTGGTAGAAACCGCATAATGGAGAAGCTTTTAATGAAAACACAAACATTGAGATGGTCGATTTTATACATAAAATCAGCTAAAAGTCAGGTAGTCAGCTATAAATACATAATACTCTTGAAGGCATTAGCTGTGTGTTGGGTTGATTTAAGGACGTCACTCACCATGACGATGCCTCCTGACTGTTCTGCAGTGCACATGCTCATAATGGGAGCCATGCCGATGGTGGTGCCCTGGAAGTAAACCCCACTGAAGAGAGAAAACAGGAAAGTCATGTGACACAGGTTCATCTACAGCAGGCTGTGTAAAATTTCAATTGAACCAAAGTGTTTAAAAAAATGTGAATAAAACCTCATGAATTTTTTCAAAGTTTCAAAATAATAAATATTAAAGTGATTCTTCCTGGAAGAAGAAGTGCATTGATTTCGGTGGTAAACCGCATGCTGTTTTTTCCACCTGTCGGCCCTCCGCAGTCAAACCTGATGAGCTGAGCGTTATCGTGGGGTCTCTGTGGGAGCAGCTTGACTTTTCTCCAGTCCAGGAACTCGTGGAGCGTTGTGAACGGATCCTGTGTGATGGAGCATTTGTCTCCGTCACTCCACACCTCCAGCCCCACCAGAGCCACGCGGATGTTCAGAGATCTGTAAAACTGAAACACACCAGCGCTTGCTATCAGCAAAGCAGCTTTAAGCAGATGTTTCAAGGGCCAAAAGCTGACAAAAGCTCACTTTACTTTTGTTAAACAAATATATATCGATGTGTAATTTTCATGCCAAACTATTGTTTCACATCCTGTTAAGACATGCTAGAAATCATCAAAAATATAAAGAAATTGACTAAATAATATACATTATATTTAATTTTTTCTATATATTTACACTTATAACTACATATTCAGATTTATATATGGCTGTATACTCTGATTTACTTCTATATTTGCAGACTTAAAACAAGATATTTAGTTTTATATTCACAATTTACCTTTCTATATTTAGATTTGTATATTCAGACTGATTAATCTGATTTACAATATTTATATTATTACATATAACACACACATATATAGAAATATAAGCATATATACCGGCTTTATTTATTTTTTTACTGACTACATTGTCATTGCACAAATATGTATTTGCGTATTATTTTCTTGCTTGTTTTTTTGAATGCTAAAATGCAAATATGAATGACTACATAAGAAAAAGATTAAAGTTAATATAAGAATTCCCTCCTAAATTATGTGTCTTGCAAAGTTTGAATTATTCATTCATTCATTATGCATGTTGACACGCTTTCCAAGTTTACCTTGTCCACGTAGTTTGCTATTTCAGCAAGCCTCTGTTTCACTTTCTCCACGTCTTTCCCCTGTTTCTGATACTGAAATGAAAAGAGGGACAAAAAAAAAATCTTTAAACTGCAGCCAAATGTGCCGCACATTGGCCGGCTGTGGTAAATGTCACATGAGTTCATTCATTTTTCACAAGCGGCGGCACACAGATGTTGAGCTAAACATGACCAGCAGCATTTGAAGTCCAGACTGTCAGCTTTACAGAATAAAAACACAGCCTGGAAATGTGTCACCCATGATTGCTGTGATTGTTGCAGGAGAAACCAACATCAGGATGGAAGCTTTTATTGCAGTAACATTTGTTTAATTAAGCTCCACAGGACAGGATATTTGAAAGGTAGAAAGAATTATATTGTAAACAAAGTGTTTCTTAATGCACATTACTAACAGTCTTTACTGTATTTCCTGTCCAAACAAACCATGACCCTCTAATCTGCTTTGACCTTTGACCTCCTGACTTCATCCAGGGTTCATGACCTATAGAAGTCTCATGCCAATAAATGGAGTTACAATTGGAGTTTTTAATTTAGTGAAACTCAGCTGGTCACAATTAAAACACAATTAAAACTATGTAAAAGTCAGCTGAAATAAGACAGACATTTAAAACCCAACTGAAATAACTTCAAGAACTATAATTACTAGCTTTAATAATTACTAAAATTTAAATTAAATAAAAAATTACAGGTGAATCCCATAATTTCATTAACTGATATAATGGTAAAGTATTGTTTATAAAAGGTTGATATTTTGGTTTGGGGAGTCCCAATCAACAGGTTGACATGCAAGCAAGATCAAAAAACATTTTCTTATAATATGCATTTATTTTTTCCTTATTTGTTCAACGTTGCTAAATGATTTGTTTGTAAACTTTTAATGCACCAAAAGTGACACCTAGTGGCAAAGAATGAATTCGTATTTTCATTCAGACCAACCTAAACAGACCAACAAGTGGGTGGGCAATAAGCGAATGTTTCACTTTGACATCAGGGCAAAACGGCTTGGATAAGAGTAACTTTATACACTGTGCACTTTCAGATATAAAACTTTGCAGGATATTTTCCTTCACTTAGAGCTATGTTTCACACTGCAAGAAAAATAATTTTCAGAAATTAAAAAATTTTACAAGATAGATAGATTGACAGTATTATATGGTTAGGTATCCTTTGCACTGAGCATCGCTGATGTCTTTGACCCAAGTAAAGGAGATCTGCGTTTCATTTTTGGGTCACGACCCGCTAGTTTAGAGCCGCTGAGTTAAATGATTGAAGGTTGGAGATGTGCGTGAGGTTAAGAGCGTTTCTTCATTACCTCGCGGTTGTCTGCAACGATGATCAACTCCACATGCTTGGTGCTGCTCTGAGCTTCTCTTTTATGCTGTAGAGAGAAAGAATGACAGGAAGAGCATGATTAAGAGAGAACTTCACCTTCTTCTTCTGAAGGACACAGTTAATAGATCTTGCACTCAAGAAGCTTTTATACAACTCCCAAGGCCCATTTTGCTATGAGTCTATATGGCATTTAGGGAACAGAGGTGACGTCTTTAGCTCTCTTCTAAATATGCCCTCTATTAACAGAGCAGTGTGTGATTGAACATCCTCTGCTGGGTTCAGCAATGCCCCCAAACTACATCTGATCCACCGCCATGTGCTTTCCAGGACACTGTTCACTTTAACAGCCTTCGGATTGCCTGGCAATCTCATTTACTCGCGTGAAACACCCACTTATCTTTTATAGATATTATAAATGTCTCTTTTCAAAAGCAGTTTGAGTCTTTCAAGTAATTTTCACCTACCTACTCATTCTTCATTTTTACTGTTTTCCACATTTTAGAATACTATTGAAGTCATCAGTGACTAAAATAGCACAAATGGATTATTGAAAGCAAAAGCTATATAAAATAAAGATCTTTTCTAGTTGAGCTCCGGTTATGTGTAGAGACTCGCTGACTGATTTTCCGATCCAGTCTAACTCATCAAAATTACATAAAAAATTAAATACATAAATAAACAGTTAATAGTAAATAAACAACAAAACTAACAAAAAAACTAAAACAATAAAATATTTTATAAACTTTGTTTTTTTTTTATAAAAACAATATTAAAAAATTATATATATATATTTAAGACCTACAATTAAGGGCATTTTTTTTTCAAGTAATTCTCATTTTTTTTATGTTCATATGACTCTTTAATTGGTCATTCTTTGGTTTTCAACAATGGCTTTCTCATTATAAATGTATGTGACAACTGCTCGCTTTACAAAAACTTACAGATTACAGATGACTTGAAGTATTACAAGCCCCTATTTATTTTGCATATATAGTAGTGGTTGTACAGTTTTCATCTAATAAAGTCTTCATATCCGCTAACATTCAGTTCTCAGCTGGACAGTGAAAAAAAGGGCTTCATGATTGAAACTAGTGAAGTTAACATCTGCTCCAATGCCTCTCTATTATGTGTTCAGACATACTGGTCATGCAAATATCAGATATATCCAGATATAACCTCATGACAAATCAGATCTCATTTTCTCAGTACAGGCTGTTTAAACTCAACTTGATCCAATTTCCAATGCTATCCAAACTCAAAGCTGTTTAAGAGTCTAGCCAAGACAGACTATGATGAAGGTGACCCTCGTCTTCATGTGTTCAGCTCTGAATAGAAGCTGTCTCTGGTTTGTTTCCAGTGTCTGGTTTTCTTTAATGGAAATAAAAAGCCGGACTCATCTGTGTCAGGCTTCGCGTTGAGAAGAATTAGGGTTGTATCACCTTAGCAGAACGCTTCACCTGCTTCGCTTTGTAGAGAGAAGCTGATAAGCGTCTAATTGAATAAAAACACTTGACTTCCACAGCGAGACCGATATCTGCTGAACTGATGAAACATAGGAGACTAAATGGAGTCAGCAACAACACTGGGAACAGAAACGTGTAGCAAATGGTGGATAAATGCTTTCCAGGAGAGAATAAAACCCGTTTCTGAATCTCAGAAATGACTCTTTTGTGTGTAAAAAATTAGTTTGTATTGATATTCTGAAAGAAGCTGAATTTAATGTCAACCTTCAGACACACAGTGATCATTTCTGTCATATTAAACACTTCAGTGCCCACAGCGAGAGACTGAACACTTCCTTAGGTGTCTTTAAACTGACCAAATGAAGAGAGATCTGTCTCACTAGCTTCATTAAACAGAACAGGTTTCTTGAACACTCCACCTGTCTGTCTCTAATTAGGCAAACAGATCAGTTCTGCCCCCAAAATCATTATATTGGATGTGTTATCATGATGGGCTGGTCGAGAAATTAACTATAAAAATAAGCTATTTTATTTCTGTAATATATTTTAAATACAGTATATGCAACAAATATAACAAAAAAAATTTAAAATAAAATAAACTAGCATGTAAACAAAATAAAAATGATATAAAATACCTATTTTCATTTAAAAAAAATGGAAATACAATATGGACTGAATAGTGCAAGAACAGAAGGCAGAGCTAAAGAGCTAAAGCTGAGAGAATTTTTTTTTTTAAGATTTATTAATCAGTGCTTAGTTGGTCATTCTTTGGTCAGGCAAACAGATAGTCCCGCCCCAAACACACACCATTGGCTGAATCAACATTACTGCTGCCTTGGGCTGGTTGAGAAACTTTAAAACAAACCTATACAAAATGTTTTATAAAAAAATAATAATAATAATAAAATCTAAAAATAAAAGTTTTAGTCTGTTATTTCTTATTTTATTAAAAAAATAAGAAAAGTCAAACAAGGCATTGAGTAAGTAGGAATAAAGGACTAGGTTTTATTCTGTTTGCTACAATGCTTTAATTGTCGTTTAAAGCTTATTTTATGACTTTAAAGACACCAGTAATTTTGAGAAAATAAGTATTTTTGCTTTGTACCAAAGGTGATGTAAATTTACTTTCAGTTGCTACGCAGTTGTTAAGGTGTTTTGATATGATATGCAATTATTATCACGCTCAAGGCTTTATTTTTATTATTATTATTGGCTCTTATAAACAAAAAGCCCTGTCCTGATGTGTTTATGATATTATGATCTGGCTCTGGTCTCTCTTTCAATTATCCTGGATAAAAGCCAATCCCTACATTGTTTACAGCTAAATTCAGATTAATTCAGAAATGTGTCACATTAGAGAAGGTGAACCCAATGCTCACCCTCTGACTGCTGTGAGAGCTGAAGACTTCTCCTGTGGTGTTCATCATCTCTGTAGGGTATGAAATGCTGTGACCGTGTCCGCAGGTTCCCCGGGTGAATTTAAGATGTTTTCCTCTGTAAAGGCGGTGTGTGTTTCCCTCTTTCATCGGCTCCAGGACATACACTTCATGTTCAAGCGAAATCAGCCCCCTGTAGACCAAAACAAGGAACAGCATTAACACCTGAATCTGTTCATATTACAATCAGCATCCATAATGGAAACATAAAAAGAAACAACAATGAAACAGAACATTTATGTATTCATTTACTTTGAATATGATCAGTTTTTTATGATCATGAACAGTGGTCAGTTGTCTGGACATATTGTACCAAAAAAACCCAGCCTAAAACATTTTGTCAAAAAGTCACACAACCCATTTTTAAATGAGCGTCTCTTGGAAATGTTGATAATCAGTAAGTAAATGCAATATTTTCAAGCTTTTACGGTAAAAAGCAACAACACTACCTCCTGCTATGAATTAAATTTGTAGCATTCATGTGGAACCGCATCTGTACTCTATTATAATTGTGCTTGCCATTTTCATGACCTCATATTAATTTAGAGGCCGTGTGAAATACTTGGACTTATTTGAACAGCACTTTTCCCAAAACGTGCTTTCAAATGCGGAGATGCACTGATAATTTATGATTATTGGGAACTGCAGACACAGAATAGGAGCGAGACAGAAGAAGCTTTTACAATATTATCACAAAAAGGCAAGAGAAACTCTTCTATGAGAGGAAGTGGTTTCTCGTTTTCCCACAAAGTAAGACAGTGTGACGTTTTGGAAAGCGCCTTCAACATCCAAGCCACTGTTGGTCAGCAGACGATCCATTTCGTAGGATATTTGGCTAAATAAATCTTCCCCTGAGCTCTAATATTACCGTTCTGTGGTTCTTGGACCGCCGTCCGCAAACCTTTCTCACACTTTTGAGTCGTACGCTGAATTTAAGCGATGCTCTCCTCAGCTGGGAAACAGCCAGAGCTTTGGGCTTTTCCAGCACTTTTAAAACTACATTCTCCACCGCATGAGATCCTCGTGGAAACCCTGGACGCTGCCAAACTAAAGCAGCAGCAATTTGTTTTGGCCGCTTGTGTCGGAGGAGACCTGCTAGTGTCTGGAGAGAGACAGGTTACTGCGGCACAAAAACTGAGTCAAGGTGAAATAAAGAGCTTAACAATAAGCGGCGTGACTCTGGGGACAGAGACGTGTATCATACTTTATCGCTGTCACAAATTCAGCTTGTGCTTGCGGGTCCGGGTGTGAAAATCAACTTTATGCATCTCTTGTGGTGCATGATCAGTTAATATAAAGTTATTATGATGACGTTCTGACAAGCTGTTATAGGACAGTTGCTTTCCTCTTTTACGGCTGAATTGCATTTGTTTCATAATTGATGAGCTTTATAGCATCTATGCTGTTTTTAAACTGAATGCCAATGGACTGACTCTGAACCTTTGTTTTTCAAAGAGCTTTTAAGGAGCTTCTTATGTTCATCAACATGCTACATTTATTTGATAAAAAAATCAAACATGAAAACTGTTTATATTATATTGTGTATATATATATAGTGGGTATTATTGCATTTTCAATATTCAGTATAACAATATTATCAATATTGTTATATTGCAGCCATTTGCTAAAATCATTTAAGTTAATTTTTTCCTGCTGTCACTGTGTGTGTGTGTATATATATATATATATATATATATATACACACACAGTGTTTATTGTGTATATGTATAATGTATATATAAATACACACACGTAGCATATATTTTTTAAATATTTACATGTATATATTTATATTCATATAGTTTATATAAAATTAAAAAAAATATATATATATATATATATTTAATATATAAATGTAACTTATTTTTCTTAAATATAATCATGCACTTGAAGCATAATAAATAAACACAGTACACACACATTTATAATGTAAAAATTAATTATTTATATATATAATTGTGATTTATCACAACACTAACACACACACACACACATATATAGGTTTCTTTTATATATATATTGGTTTTTTTCTTCTTTGTATTTTACATATTTAATTCATTATAAATATTGTAATTTTGATCAATATGTAAGACTGGAAATGTGTTTAATTTGTATTTATATTGTATGAAGCGCTATAGCACTGTCCTCATGCGACATCACATTCTTCACTTTTTACATTTTTTAAACTTTTGATCTGAATGTTCCTTCTCGGGTAATGAATCAAACCTAAGTGTGCTTTTTCATAATTAAAACATGAAGTGTATTGTGTCTCCGGAGGATGCCGAACTTCACACATAATTAAAATGCCCTTTCCTCAGGCGTTTCCCGATGTAGGTTTGGTCCCCGAGCTCAGTGAACCATGGGAAGGTGGCGAGGTGAGGTTAACGCACAGACGTGCCCGCTAACTCACCTGAGTCCTGTGCAGGTGCTGAGGCTGACTTCTGACCCCGGGTGACCTTCCACCTCGCCATGATAGTAGCAGTGAATCTGGGACACAAAATACAGCATATTCAGTTATAAAATAAAATGTGGACCAAAGACGAGGTAATAATGATTGTCAGGTTCAGAGGTGTTGATTCACTCCAATACATTTTGATTAGTCTTTTTTTCAGCTTTTTGTTCAAAATGCTGTTTATTTATTTTTTTATTCATGAAACTTACCCACCACAATGAAATGTTTTAAAAACTAATGCATGAAGCTAAATTTGTTTACAATGTTTTGTATGTTATAATATTCATATAATATATATATATATACAAAATAATACCTAAATAGGGACATAGTAGTATACTTAAAGTATGATGTAAAGTTTAAGAAAACTTAGAAGTTTACTTGTACTACTGTTTACTGAGACTATACCTCTACAAGTATTTAATTAGTAAACTATTAGTATAACTTAAAAGTATAGTATAAAGTGGGCCAATTTAGTCCCAAGGTGTATTGAATTAATACTACTCCCAGGAAACTGATTTTTGTATGCTTACTATATAAAGTATACTTAAAAATATCCTTAACTTTATTTAAATCAACTATACATTAAGTCATATACTTGAGTATACTTAATAAAATAAACTTGAAGTATACTACGTTTTGTTAAGGGAAACACACTAAAAGACGTACTTGTACATAAATAATCAATCAGACAACAGAAAGCATGAAAGCAACTAGTGTGCAACACATTCATATTGATCATATTTAAAATCACCTTCATCATTTTGATTCCTTAGAAATGTATCAAATACGGCTATAACTATTGCTCCACTATAGTGGTCAAAGACCAATGTTTTCAGCTGCCTAGTTTCAGGAGGTGCGTTTCACACTCATTTTCTAAAAAGAAAACCATTTGTGAATAGAACAAAGCAAATATATTGATTCCAACATTACTGACAAAAAAAAAGATAAAGCAAAAGTCTGATTACTTTCATTCTTTTATGATAATGGAATAAACTGCAATCAAATGAGGCAGTGCAAACGCTAATCAGAAAGCATGGTAAATCTCTTGACTGAATGGGTCTGCTTCTGTATTCTGCACACAGAGTTTCACTCCATCATGTAAATGTGTGCTGTGTGTTTGGACGCAGCGAGAGGCTCTTCAGGACAGAGTTTGTCTGAGGAAGTGAGCAGCACTTGTGTGCTTTGGACTGGGAACGAGATTCTCTGGAGCTTCACAACAATCCTGTCCAAGTCTACACACACCACAGGAAGAGATTCTGTCCTGTTTTCAACACTGGCCCAGCGGTTTTACTCTTTCTTTCTTTAAAGACACTTTTTTTTGTCTTTCCCTGTTGGGTGTTTTTCAGGTTTGTCCATTAACCACAGTGTACAAATTTCACAAAGCAACTTAAAGCAATGATACAGCTATTTCCCCATGATAAAAGGGTGTTGTGTTACACTTTATTTTGATAGTCCACTTTAGACATTCTCTAGAAGTACCTTTGTAACTACTAATTCTCATTAATTTGCAACTACATGTCTACTAACTCTTAAAGAAGATTGTAGGGTTGGTAGAATACTTGACACTTGCAAATATGTTGTGTGTGTTAAATAAAGTGTTAGAAGATATTAAAGCAAACAGTCTACTAATACTCTAATGCTTTATTGGGTGGTTGCTCTGCACGCTTGATAAATAGACTACAGCTGGTTCAAAATGCAGCAGCTAGAGTCC
>JAUMHI010000053.1:16773345-16787178 GCA_032359435.1 Enteromius unitaeniatus | reverse complement strand
CCGCGAAGTCGTGAATCCGCCATAAACGAACCGCGAAGTAGCGAGGGATCACTGTATATATATATATATATATATACAGTATATGTCCATCAGTGTATATATATATATATATATATATAGAGAGAGAGAGAGAGAGAGCTGGGTAGATAAGTTGAAAATTGTAGTCTGTTATATGACAAATTTTAGTGTAATCCATTAGACTACACATTTCACAATAATAACAATCAAAATAAAACAGACTAAATAAAACACTTACTAAAACCTTACACTTACTTATGCCTGCATGTCATGAGACTATTTGCCAAGCGCATATATATTTATACAATGGGGCCGTTGAATGCTTGAATCTGATTGACTGATGAATGCAATAATTTTCAAGGAAACACACGAGGAAGCTCTTGACCACATTACATAACCATATCACTTCTCTGAATGATTAGAGATATTTCTAAGGTCCTTACAGCCTAACATAGCAAAAGAACCAAAGCCCACAACGAAAATGACCAAACAAATAAGTATGGGCACACAAATAATGCACATGTGACGGATGTATTACAACCTCAGGTGTGCATCATTTTCTAAGAATTCAACTGCAATTATCATTGTAAATTATTTTTTACATATATAGGTAGCGTGTTACTGATTTTGTACCATTTCTACCTTTTTCGGGTCCACAGAGAACATGAATTAGTTTTCTGCAGAATAACAGGGGTTTGTTACAGGAGGTGCATGTTGCCATGTGTTCCATAGGTGTAGGGTTAAATCTGTATGGAAGCAGTGCTTGTGATCTTACTGTGACATTCGGTGAGGTGGTGACAGCACTTCCATCCTCCAGGTAGTGTGTTTCTTTGTAGTGACCAGCAAACAGCCCTCTGCAACACAAACACACAAAACTGAGTTACTTTCACTCATTACTTAAAATGCAGCTTGTAACTAATCCTTTATTCCTCAAAGCATGTGCCTAGTAAAAGAAAAGATGTGCCGTTGCTTCGCAAAACGTTATCACACTTAATATTTTTGCTTAGAGCACTCAAACAATGACATAGCATCGGCCTAAAAATACTCGGAGCACCCTAGAGACAGCATAACAACAGTCTAAAGCTACTCAGAACAACACAGAAACACTCAAAGCTCCTCATCAATGGCGATCTAAAAATACTAGAAACAGCAACAGTCTAAAGCCACTCAGAGCACCCTAGCAACTGCATAGCAACAGTCTAAAGTCAGTATATCGCACACTTTTCATGAAAAAAATAATTTGTAAGCTGACACAAAATCAAACTTTCACTCAGATATTAAGTCACAGCAGGTGATGATGCACCGATTGATTTCACACCACAGACACTGGCAGGGAGTTTTACAGTGTCTTCATAATCTGATCAAACACGATCAGCTGCAAATGATCACAGATCAAAGACGGGCCACAGAGACCCCTCAGCCCGTGAAAGGATGCCCTTGCTCTCTCTCTTGCTCCCCGCTGAGATAATGTTCTGATCAGACCATTACTAACATCTGCAGCCGATCGCTCCACACGCAGCTGTGCTTTCTTAAGCAGAACCTGAAGGTGACAAACTCATGAAGAGCATTACAGCACTGCTGAGTCACAGAATAACAACACACACAAACACAGACAGACTTCTGACAGTATGAGTCTGGGTCACTTCATTCTGACCGTCTACTACTCCAGGACAAGACTGATTCATTTTATCTGAAAACACTGACATTATATGCTAAAGATCTGTTCAGTTTGTGGTCTGCTTGTAGTTTATGGTGTAGAATAAACTCATTCTTCCTACTTCATATCACACATTACGTACTTCAGCTTCCAGGAAAAAAAGTTTTTCATCTCTTCTCGCCAAACTTAACTATTTTTCAACTGAACCTTTACTCTCTTAAATCAAATTAGATGATCCTGGAGCCCACAGTGGGGCTTTCTGTGAAAAAAAAAATCAATGCAAACCCTGCAGCGAATTTACAACAGATTCTGTAGCTTTCCAAGAAACCAGGAACAAACACTTAAAAATAAAAAGTTAAAAATAGCATTTCGGATCTAAAGAAAAAGCCCATAGCGGTGCACAGAGACCATCTGATCTGAACCACACCATCAAAGAACTACAAAATGACAGTGAATGAATAGATTTTTAAAAGATAAGGTAGATAAGACGGACCGGTAATTGAATGTAAAACCCTAATGCATTGTTCTGACAGCACGTAACTTGATTTCTGATTAATGTTTATTATAAAACCAATATATTCTGTCCTGGTTCCCATTCTGAATGCTAGAAATCTTTAGTTACATTATAAATGTCTTTACTGTCACATTTGATACATACAATGCATGCTTGCTAAATCTAAGTATTAATTTCTTTCAAAAAATAAATAAATCTTATTTGTGTACATAACTAAGTTGCAGTCAGAAACCAATAATTAACTTCAGTTAAAGCAATCATTTATAGAATCATCCTTATCCTCTATCATTTTATTCAGGGTTGGGGGGTAACTATTATATGTAACAGCATTACAATGTCAATGTAAATGCGATAAAATAGAAATAGAATGTGTAATTAAGTTATTGCAAAGGTGGTTACATCTAAATAATTCTGTTAAAAGTAATTGTAA
This sequence comes from Enteromius unitaeniatus, assembly GCA_032359435.1. Classification (NCBI taxonomy): domain Eukaryota; kingdom Metazoa; phylum Chordata; class Actinopteri; order Cypriniformes; family Cyprinidae; genus Enteromius; species Enteromius unitaeniatus. The sequence goes on along the minus strand of JAUMHI010000053.1, from coordinate 16,784,559 downwards.
TTGAAATAAAAAAATAATTTTAAATTATTTTTTGCTTTGCCTGTTTTTGATGCACAATATCTCCTGCCTTTCAAAGGTCTTTTAAAGTTTTAGACTATTATCTGTCTGATAATTAGAAAGTAATCAAATGTTATCAGTTACAAAATTAGTTGCAATACTGATTGCATTGTAATCTGTAACCTATTACATTTCCAAAGTAACCTTTCTATGCATTTTTTATGCATTCAATGCTTTTTTAAGCAATAATAGGATATGAAAATAAGATTTTAGTAGAGTTGATAAAAAAGTAGAGTTGCAGGAACTCTTTCCATAATGCAACCCGACTTCTCATCATTTATTGCTTAATTATAATGGACGGCTGTTTAATTGGTCTTACCCGCACTGTTTCACATGGTAAATGGGATTAACAGCACATGTAACTACAAAACAGCATTTGGCAGGGGTTTAGTAGAGCCTAAAAACCGAGGAAGGGAAGAGAAGTCTTAAAATCTGCCGCTTGATCACAGACGCTCTGACAGATGTTGCTCTTCTAATCACACATGCAGCAGAAGCAGATTTACAAGCTCAAACTCTTGAAGGAGCAGCAAATTGATGTCTGAATTATACAATCGGAGGTCCAGATCTTGGCCAGATTGAGTCCCACAGGTGTGTTTGGAGACATATGGTCAAAGCAAAGTCAAGACAACATACTGCTTGATTGTCCACAGATGAAGTGGATTGGCAAATGCAAAAAAATAGGGTTTATCCTTTTTTTATGCTTTAATTTCAGTTTGATCTTAGGAACAGATATGTTTATAAATTATGAATGTTGCATAACACTCCTGTACCTTTGGAAAAATGACCAATCATTTGTAAGGGTTTTTAAAAGGATTATTACAGAGAATGCATTCACAAAGAGCAGAAAAATTACAGCTAATGGGATTTAATAAATAAGTAAATAAAATTGCATGACCTTTTATGACTATTCCAGGCCTGGAAATCACAGTATTGACATTTTACTGACTCAGCTGAACTCTCTCTAAAAATCTGCATGCATTTCCACCAAAAGGATTGTCTAATACCTTCCAGAAACAACTAAACTAAACTTCTTTTCTAATGAATCAGTCAATAACTTACAAGCATTAAACTGAAGAGGCCGATGAAGACCATGTGTGTGTCCATCAGAAGATGTCAGATTTATTCATTTAGCAGATGCATTGATTCCCATCAGCTTTTAAATGGGTACAAATACAAACATTAATCATGAGGAAACTTGGGAAAAAAATACATTCTTGATTTACGAATGGAAAACTAATTTTCTCTCATTATTCACTCACCCTAACTTTGCCATATAAACCCCTTTTTGGACCTTTTTGAACATTAAATGTTCACTTTTGGGTGAAGTTAAACAACTACATCCCATCACTTTGCCACTACCATGCCAAATCCTCTTTACATCTCATTAGCTCATCGTCTGACCTCACCAACATGTCCTCGTTCTAACACAACACACATTCAGTCACCAAACTGGCAGAAATAGAGGTTAAAATGACAAACAACTACAAGCATATTTTCTCACTGACACAGTGTTACAACGTTTTTGTGACAATTTTCTCATTTATTTTTCAATTATTCACACGAGCAGAGACCAAACAGAGCGAAAGATTAGCAATTCTTTGTACGGAGGAGAAAAAAAAGAGAAATAATTCTACCTTTCATGCTGTGGAAAGACGACTGCAGCAAAGCCACAAGCAGAAAAAAAACAAACCAAATAAATAAATAAATAAATAAAATCATCAGTCACTAGGTGAAAAAGACAGCAGGGTACCGTTGTTTCCCCTGGTCACTTAATGCTTTGTGTTCCTCGCAAGATAGAAAACTAGAAAGGGACACGGCAGGGGTGGACAGAATAACAGAATAAACAGCACAGGTTTCTCTTTCAAGCACAGAACTTAAAGGAATAGTCCAGCCTAATATGAACACCCTGTCATTATTTACTCACCCTCTAGTCATTTTAAACCTGAATCCTGTTATTATTCTTTTTTTCATATAGCAACACTTAATAGTCATTTGTCAAACTCCAAAGATGACACACAAAACAAAAGCAGTACATACAGTGCTATTAAGTCTTAAGTCAGTATTGTGTGATGAGAAGACTGATTATATTGAAGCTTTGATAGTTTTGCAGGAAATTCATGTCCAAACTCAACAATTTTTTTAAACAATTGTAATAATTATTAAATATCATTTAAATAACAAGTGGTAATTTACCACACACATACAGTATATACTATGAAAATATTTACATGTATTTACATATTTTGTATTCATATAATTTTTATATATTTTTCTGAAATATATACAAGTATGTATGTGTATTAATGTACACACAGCACACATACATAAAAAAGAAGTGATTATTTTGGATTAATCATGATTAATCGTTTGACAGCATTTATTGGTTTTATTTATATGTAATTGTTTAAAACCATTTTATGAGTAATTTATGCATGAGTAATTGATTTTTTAATTAATACAAATATACAATGATTTAAATGTATTTTTTGTTTTATTCATATTTCATTATAAGTAAACAACAACATAAATCAGTCACTTACTCAATAACTCAAGTTATTTCAGAAGACTTGCAACATAACAGACAAGTCACTTGAACTACTTCTTCTTTGTTTTTAAACTAAATATGTCATTGGAAGAAAAGAGCTGTGTAAAGATACTTAAAGAAATGTTCTGCAACAAAAAGAAGAAAAAAAGCATGAATGTCAGTTTGGAACAACTTGAGGGGTGAATCATCACAGGATCAGCGATTTCTTAAACACTGCAGATCTGCCAGCTTTAAATGAAGAGCACATGAGTCTAATTGTATTTATATGCTGAGGTAAGACACATCCAGCCTGGAGTTCGACCCTTCACTTGAGAGAGAAGGATAGACAAAAAAGAGGAATGAACAACGAGGGAGGTTGGACAAAGTAACAGGCCAAATTATTTTCCAGGCCTGGCTGACTAACCATGAATTCAGCTGCAGTGAACATGTGCCCAACTTGTCAAGGACAAAGCGCAGTTTTCTCATGCTTCCTTGGGAGAAATCAGGTCACGGCTCGTTCCAGAGAGTCTCCTCTCATACAGAAATTAGTTCCTCTTTATCATCCTGCACATCTGCTTGTCCTCTTATCTGATAATTGGAAGATGGATTAGTAATGCAGAGTCTGTATTAAAGACCTCCGTTTAGCGTTCTCCATGGATAATACCTCAAATCATGCAGCTTGTTGAGGAGAGGTGTGCTGTTACTTTAATAAGCAATTAGACGTACGATTGTGCCAGGTGAAAGATAAAAGAGATGATAAAAATCCCACAGATTTACATCTAGAGATCAGAATATCCTAAAGCCCAAAGGCTTTTTCACTTGAGCCAATAAGAAAATGCACACACACCACTTACCAAACAGGTAAAAGCTCCTCTGCAATGACTTAGCAACTGCCTAGCAACACCCTGGCAACCACCTACGACACCTTAGCAACTGCACAGCAATGCACTACAATTATTCAGAACACCTTAGCAACCACACAACGGCATAGCAACGACTCGGAACACTCTAGTCACTGCATAGCAACGCACTAAAATGGTTTAAAGCACTTCAGCAATCAACCAGCAATTTCCTGGAATCTAACCAGCTACACCTTTGCAACCACCCCAGCTAACAGGGAACATTCTCGTAACTTTGGCTAACGTTCTCTAAAGGTTCTCTCAAAGTTATCAAAAAAACGTTCTAGCATAACATTAGTAGTATATTTCCTTAACGTTACCTGCAATTGATAAACATTCCAAAAACATTAGCATTAGAAACATTGCAATTGAGTTGTTAATGGAACATTCTAAAAATTATTTTTTAATAACATTCTTAGAACCAAACAATGACGTTCAATGGGTCTCATTCAATAATAATTGCGTACGTTGTTTTTTTATACGCACATTTGAACTTCTCATGCTTATAATGTACATACATGCTTATAATGGCTCATGATTATTACGTACTTGTGGTATAAGATGTTTTTGAATTCTTTCCTACGTTTAGAATAAGTTTTAGTAGCCTATGAAAGTTTTTAATGAATCATGATTTATTTGTGAAAACGTCCATACGCTCCTTTTTACACAATATTTTGTGCGTATGAATGTTTAGTGAGTAAATGATGCTCTTAGAACATTAATATAATAAGAGAATGAAACATTCTAAAAACATTTTCAATAATGTTCTTAAACAATAAAGTTAATTCAATGTCTAAAAAACTGGATGTTTTGAACATTATAAGAATACTTTAGCGACCACATAGCAACGGCCTGGCAACCACTCAGAGTACTATAGCAACTGCATAGCAATATATTACAACTGTTCAGAATACTTTACCAACCACATAGCAACACCCTGGCAACCACTCAGTGTACCATTACAACAAAACTATTCAAAACACTTTAGCAACTGCACAGCACATACATTTTCCTGAGCACATGTAAAGTGATGTAAATGGAATACCTCGACTTGCACAGTGTGTAAAGCCCACTGAGTTCATTTCGGGCTCCTGTATCAAACATCTGCTCTGGAAATAATGGAATATCATCAGCCAATGGACCATAAAAGAGAAACCAGCATTCATACAAAAAATTAATGGAAAATCGATTATTTAAGGTCAAATATTCCTCTCTCTGGACACGGCAGCTATTGCATTGCCAAACACACTTCAGTAGTTATAGAAAATCTATTTTAAGAACTTAGAAGTTTTTAAGTTTAAAATGCTGTACAGGTCAAACACCAGAGACAAAATAAAACTGATGTTACAGCTTCACAAACCAGTGCAAACTTTTGGTTTAAAGGAATCATTTGTGTCAGTTGAATCAATTCAATCAAATGCAATCATTTCCTCCCTCATGTTCCAAACCTGCATTCATTTCTACATTCTGTTGAACGCAAAAAGAAGATTCAGAGTTTCCTCTCTATATACTAAATTTTCTTGCCTTCCATGTTGCTACTGTATATGGCAAGAGACACTCTTTCTACTGAAAGAGTACTAAATTTCTGTATCAAAACTCCGAAGCAAACATAAGCGATCATGAAACGCGATCAAACAATAAACAGCATTTGAATCAAAACAGCCTAACGTTACAGAATGTAATGTAGATCCAGAAAACTTTGGTGGCGTTGATCTACTACATGTGCTAATAAATGTTTTAAGAAATTTTTTTTGGTAAAAAATGTTGCTTTTTATAAAACCTGAGCACATTTAAGTGACGATAAAACAAGTAAGAATGAAGCTGGAATAAAAGCTAAGGAAAAAAGGGATCAGTTTTTTCTTTTGACACTGCACTGCATACTCATACAAAATAATCTAGGCCATGAAAACACACTGAAAATGTAAAAACTTCTGGCAGTGGCTTTCAACCTTTTACAAAATAAAAAATCAAAACCGCTGGCAGGGAAAGAGTTAACAAAGTCATTTCGTCATCAGCAGGGTGAGTTGCAAGCATAACAAGTTCAGAAACTAGTATCTAATTTCTAAACGACCCTCAGGAATAAACTAAATAGCACTGGTGTGGAGGGATAACTGTTGACTAGGAATGCAATAAACCATGGAAATATTCCGGGGCTGATGTAATGACATCCCATGGCAGGACAGAGACTGCAGCCAGCTCTTAAGCCTTAGCTAACAAGCAGCGTTACACCCTTGGACCGGGGCGAAGTCCGCTTGCCTTGCCTCATCGCAGGGATGAACTATTCCAACATGAGCTGGAACGAAGACAGGCGCAGGAGACTGGGACACAGAAAACACCTGAGGACCAGAAAAACCACTAAGCTGTGACTTAACCGAGAGGAAGCTCACCTGAGAGAGTCCAGAGGTCAAGATCTAACATGTGAGTTATTTCAACACACAAGGGCAAAAGGTCACAACAAAACACTCAACAAAACATTCTTGCTACATGAACAGGTCTCAGGAAATGAGCTATCTAGAAAGAATGAATGATAAATGAAAAATATTAGACTTAAAGCAAAATCTGACCAACCAGGAGTAAATGGCTTTAATTTAAACAAGCACAAGGTTGAAAATATTACAGCTGTAAATATAAGACTTAATTTCTGTATGTTCTTCTTTCGTCATGTTGTAAGAATTTGTGGATTGCATTTTAGACATTTTAAAATAAATTTCTTCATATTTATTGAATTATTTTGGTGGTTTATGAATGTATTCATTTGTGCATTAAAGTAAGGGAAACATTCCATTTTGCAAACACTACAGCAATGTTACTTTAAAATGTTATTTGAAGGTATAAAAAGCAGTTAGATTTAATAATGTTACACAAATGTCCAACTAAAATAATTCCATAAACAATGGTCAAAATTTTTGTCCTAACATTTGTCCTTAACATTATTAAAGACAAAATAACTTTGAAAAAACATTCTATAAACATTTGTTCTTTTAGAAACCTTGCAATAACCTTCTGAGAAGTCTTTATTTGTTGATCATTTAATCTCATTGCTGTCAGGAGAAACAATTAAGACCTCATTTGTGATTTTTTTACAATGTGATTTCAATTATGATATTTATCAGTGATGTGTTTCTCTATTTGCAGTCGTTGTGCTGCCAAACAGAACAAAAGCTGCAAGAAAACATCTCTTCATAAAACCCAAACCAATAAGAACAAACAAAACGCAAACTCTCCTCTGAAGTGCGGGATCTTCGGCCGCATTAACACATCTGTCACGAGTCTGGGTGTGCACGTTCCTTTAAATCACAGTTCTTTTCATCTGCGATCGCGTCGCCATCTTTGCCACACGCACTTTTAGAGAAGTGCAGAAAACATCAAATCAGAAATAAAATCTAAAATCGAGAGGTTTTGTGAGGCCTGCATGTGAATGATCTCAGAGTAACGTGTTAACAATCAAAAATATCAAATCAAAGCTTTTTTGCAAGCACATGCAAATCTATTGCCTTAATTCACTTGATCAACAGCTTCTGGACTGCATCCCACAGATGCTAACACTTAAAACTCATTTCAGCAGTGCCTCAGCTTCTCTCACGCTTGCGCAATGAGCATCACATAAAATAGAAATCAAAAAGCTTTTTTTATGAGTCCAACTTTCATTTTTGGTAGCATGAGAGCTTATGAAGTCATGGCCAAAGATACCGAAATTAGCCAAGGCCTAAACCCCTGTGATGCACCTCAGTCTCGATCCATCACACCAGATCTTTCATCTCCTTGTATTTATACCCACTGTTGTTCTCCCTTCAGGCCTGTTTGACAAAACACTCGGATGGCCTACCTTTCCAACAGCCTCACATCTGCTAAAAGTAGCAAGAATATGATATATGAAAACAATCCTGCTCCATGAGCCAGTCACAAGCATCTGGGAATACTTTATTTACTGATTCCTTTGAACAGCAAATACAGTAAGACACACCATTTCTGATGTCTAATAAATACAGAATTAAACGAAATTCCCCCAAACAGCCTGAGAAACACAAGAACAGAGATGTTTGAGAGCAGAACACCTGCTTAAATTGTAAATAACAAAAAGATTATTAGAGCAAGTTTGACTAGAAAATATGTAATGATGTCAAATATACTAGCGACTTCTGAGTAAAAAATTTTCTGATTAATATACAAAAAAAAAGATGTATATTCTATTTTATTCTATTCTATTTTTATCATGTACAGATAATGTATCGTTGCATCAAAATGTCATGTTTAATTCAATGTGACACATGCCAATTCTCTATAATTAATTCCCTGTAACAAATTTTCGAGAAATTTCAGAGGTTCTCGCTTCAGATGAATCATATAATAGAAAAGACTTATAAAGAGATCTAGAAATTTCTAAAAAATCTAGAAAATAGAAAAAAAAATCATGATTTTTTTTTTAAATTAGTAGAAAGAAAGACATTAGGGTGAGTAAATGATGGCAGAATTATTAAAGGAATAGTTGACCCAAAAATGAAAGTTTTGGTCACCATTGACTTTTTTTCCTACTATGGAGGTCAATGATGACCCAAAACAGCCTGTTTACAAACTTTATTTAAAATATTGTCTTTTGTGTTGAGTAAATGAAGACAGAAGTTCATTTTTGTGTGAACTATTCCTTTAATTTTTGGATAAGTTAGTCCTTATTTGATAACTTTATTTTAATGGCACTGTGTTCTGCTGATGCAGAAATGATCTGCCATTCTCTCAGCATGAAAGTCAAATCTGGAATGGTTTTACTTGTTGGTTTTACTCCATGCACTGAATCATAAGCCGTCCATTTGGTTGTGTGTCATGCTGAACCTTGATTCCTGGAAACCCCTATAGAGCTCTGTCTAGACGAGTCCTTCGCTTCGGCTGGAAAAATTGTGTTTTCTCCTTATAATTCACCTGATGCCAAATGAACAATGCGTAGTGTTCGGAAGCACTTGGGTGTCCTTTGCTCCAGTCCTCAAAAAAACATTTCATTTGCACTCAAGGAGTCTGTGTTTGTGTCTAAATGACCAATCTTTCTTCAAATGCAAACACGTATGAATCAAAGCATCTATATTCATGAAAACTCTGCACTGGAACTAATGACTTCAAACCGTCAGCCTCATTATTCTTCAGATGCAGCAAATGCATGCATAAAAGAGCGCTTTCTAAATAAACGAACTAATAAAACACCCAGGTTCTCTCTTTGCTCTTTGCCTCTTCATTTACTAAATACTCAAATGAAAAATAAAAGCCAAAAAAGAAAGAAAGAAAGATAGAAAGATAGACAGATCTAGCCAAAAAATTCTATCTTGGTCTCATCAGACTAGAGAACTATTTCTCACCATCTTGGAGTGCTTCAGGTGTTTTTTTTTAGCAAAGTCCATGCAGGCTTTCATGTGTCTTGCACTGAGGAGAGGCTTCCGTCGGGTCACTCTGCCATAAACCCCCGACTGGTGGAGTGCTGCAGTGATGGTTGACTTTCTACTACTTTCTCCATCTCCTGACTGCTTCTCTGGACCTCAGCCACAGTGATCTTTAGATAGCTCAGCTTGGCCGGACAGCTAGCTCTAGGAAGGGTTCTGGTAGTCCCAAACGTCTTCCATTTAAGGAATATGGAGGCCATTGTGCTCTTAAGTAAGGAACCTTAAGTGCAGCAGAAATGTTTTTGTAACCTTGGCCAGATCTGTGCCTTGCCACAATTCTGTCTCTGAGCTCCTCAGGCAGTTCCTTTGACCTCATGATTCTCATTTGATATAATAAAATAAAATAATAATAAATACCAATATAATATAAAAAAATAATAATACCAATAATAGTAATAATCTCAGTGCTTCCATTTAAAATACACAAACACACACATTATATGTGTTTTACTCCAATGCAAACTCATCCTTAAATACCACCTCTATGTGTGTTTTCAGATCTATTTAACTTCCTCTGGTTTTAAGGATTCCTCACAAACACACTTGCTGTCTTTCCCAGCACTTCCTGCAGCTCGAGTGTCAGTGCGTTTAGCTTTCATCGGCGTCCCTGCAGGGAACTCTCACACCCGTCCGTCTGAAGCCAAACCCCAGGCTCGTGCTCAGCACCGCACGACTCAACATCTGCTTTCTGCATGAGCGTGAGGGAAAGACTCCCACAAGCCCCTGCTCCTCTTTTATTGTGCTTTAAAGAGCACTAGCAGAGGAAACGCTACTCGAGAGCAACCCGCCGCCTCAAACCAAACCTCCTGAAACCAGTGTACAAAAGCAAAAATGCTAAAGGCGGGTTTGGTTTCTTCAGCAGATCTTCAGGACTCTGGGGTGAGCGCCGGTCAAACGGGGCGGAAGCGAGAGGTTTGGTTTGCTCTGTGTTTTTTGTAAACCGTAACCCAAAACAAAACGTCTCTTTCAAACGCTTACTCAGCACAAGATGTCAGGCCGCTGCGCAGAGGTCATAGGTCAAGAGACTCTGCTGAGCAACAGGATGCATGTCAAAGAGAAGACAGGATGTGAGACGAGTGAGTGAGGAAAACAACACCAAACACACACACACTCAAACATATACATAAAGACAAGCAAATGAAAGCAGACAGATTAAGATTCAAATGTGTTTAGTGTGATATACAAAATATGAAACATTTGTGCATTTCACAGAAGTTACATTAGGCATTTAACAAACACTTTATCTACACTCTCGGAAACAAAGGTACTAAAGTTGTCACTGGGGCGGTGAATTTTCAAAAGATACACATTTGTACCTATAAGGTTTAAGGTACCAAAATGGTAGGGCTGCAACTAACGATTATTTAGAAAATTGATTACAAATAACAAAGTATGCTGGCAATGACATAAATCAAAGCACATGGCACACGATGTTCGGAGAAGAACGCTGGAAAATACGACAAAATTAAGATGCTTGTCTATAGCCTGCTGCAGTACAAGCCACGACAAACGCTGCCAGTATGAAAGCACAATTGGCGTGCGCTGTTCCTGCTCTGCATACGCGCCGCTTACGCCCTACTGACGCGTGCGGTGTGAAACCGCCGTTAGCAAATAGCAAGTGAACATATCTAGCACAAAGCACTTAAACTAATAATTTCATTATAATTTAATTCCAGTGTCTTATATGCAATTTAACTTTTTTAGTGCTCGCGCATGACTGTGGTACTGCCATACCATGAAAACTCTGTCTTACATAGCGTGCAGGTTACCCTAATGTAAATAGCTCCCATACCTTGGAGGACTTGGGTGCACGCTTTTTCCTGCAGACGCTTCTGTAACCTCCATTGCGCGAGCGGCTGTGTATCTGTGTGTATTTGTGCATCTTGTGGTCGCGTTCCTCAGTAAAGTGAGCAGCCCAACTAATTGATAACGGCATTTGTTGACAATGAACTTCATTATCGATTTTATCGATTAGTTGTTGCAGCCCTACAAAATGGACCATTTAGGTACAAACATGTTATTCTGAAAAGGTACTGCCCCGATGACTGCTTTTGTACCTTTATTTCTGAGAGTGTAAAAAGGAACAAAAGCGGTTCATCAGAGTTCAGACTATACTCTTAGACAACAAGATCAAAACATAAAACTCTTTAAATTTAAAGCAATAATTCACCACTAAATTATTAATTTTCTTCACGTTTTTCCAAAAAGTTAATTTTAACATAACTAATATTTCTTTTTAAATTAAATTAAATTAAATTAAATTAAATTAAATTAAATTAAATTAAATTAAATTAAATTAAATTAAATTAAA
>JAUMHI010000053.1:16750961-16773245 GCA_032359435.1 Enteromius unitaeniatus | reverse complement strand
AAATTAAATTAAATTAAATTAAATTAAATTAAATTAAATTAAATTAAATTAAATTAAATTAAATTAAATTAAATTACTTTGGTCATGTAGAAACACTACTTAATGTAATTCATATAGACACTTTTTGTTATTAAACTAATGCAAAAGCCAATTTGTGCAATAAGAACTATTTATAGGCAGTGTTTTTTCTGAATCTGCTCCCTCACACCAAACATGTGCAGATCAGCAGGCTTTGAACAGAGCTAATATTTCTCTCTATTACACTGACGACTCATTATACGGAACAATGCAAATGGCTCCATTTCAACTCCCAAAATCTATCTTCTGATTCGTCTGGTTCATACGTCCACCTTATAAGGACAAAAAACTCAATCTGGTCAGTAAAAGCATGAAGTCAGTGTACAGAACATAAAATATGGAGAAATCTTAATGAAAACTGTATAACAGCCAGCTGACATGAGTAAGCCTGAATGCCATTCTGCGCAAGTAATTTAATGCTTTTAAAATGAAATCTGTTATCAAAAGAACAATTCTGCACATCTGTAATTCTGGCAGCACATTTAGTACTAAATAAAAGAAGAAAGTGCAACTAAAAGACACACACACCACAACAATTAACCCAAATTTGAACAACTACAGCTGCTCCTTTTAAATCCAAAAAGAAAGTAGATAATGCACAACAAGTCTAGGTCTGGAATAAAATATTACACAACGCAATGTAGAGTAATACAGGTTAAACACCTACAAAAAAATTAATAATATTATATTTTTCTCATATAACTGTTCCAATAAATTACAGCACAAATGCATATTATATCTACATACCCTAATACAGTAAATATTTTTAATATAGTAATAATTTTTATCATTTATATAATAAGCGCTGTCAAACAATTAAAAGTGATTAATCTCATCCAAAATAATAGTTTTGTTTACATAATATTTATGTATTCTGTATATGTATTATGTATATATAAATACACACACATGCACATACATTTAAAAAAAATATTATAATATAAACATATATAGAATATGTTATATTTGTATTTTAAATATATATAATTAAATATTATTTGCATAATTATTACTACATACACTATTTTATATTTTATAATGTTTAGATTTATATTTATGCTTTAATAATAATAATAATAATAATACCCCCCCCCCACCACCACCACACATTTTTGAACATCTAAAAGTCTTCCCTTACATTTCTTCATTACAGACGAGTGATTATGGTAATGCAGTCCTTTGTACCCGTAGCACTGTTAGCAAATGATGCAGCTCTATGACTCCAGCTCTTCATTAGTGCAGATGAGCCTGGAAAAACAAGGCCTTCAAGTGCTGAGTCTCATAACAGCGTACCAGACGGCCTTATCAAGAGCTCCAGTTATCTGCCGGCTTACAGCGGTCATTAATGCAGGGAACCAGCTCCTTGACATTACAAATTAATTAGTGGGGAAACCCAGAAAACATTACATAAACCCTCAAGATGCTGGAGGAGGAGGAGGTGTGTTTGTCGCAGTCTTCAATCTCTTTAAGCATCATTTTCTTGTGTTTTGTATGGATGTCTTACAAACACACTGTCTCGCTCATCTCTCATTCTCTTTCATGACTCGAGCCTCATTGTGCTTCTGCGCTCTTGTATCTTTAGATTTCTCACTCGTATTCTTCGAGTGCCGAGTGCTTTCATCTGTGCATGATTTGGTCAGAAAATCAGATTGCACTTTCAGCCGTGACACGATCAACCTTCAGCATCACATGAAGCTGCTGCTCAGATATCAAGGCTGAAGTGCCATCAAAACAATGAGCAAATACTGCAAATTCACACTTGTTTTCTTTAAAGTAACAAACTTGACTCAGGGCTGAATTTAGAGCAACAAAGTCCTCCTTGCATTAACTCTTTTGTGATGCGCTCTCAGTTGACTGTTATTTGACACAAGTATTTTTTGGATCCAAGTCAATATGAATCAGGGCCTCTTCTCTTCTCCTCTCTGTTCATCACATCACAGCTCCAGTTATGCTGAAACTCTTTCCCAGATGAGTCTCTGTGGAGGCACTGCTGTAAGCATCTTTCAGTCTGTGAAGCTCAACGTGTTTGTGAGATTATAATAGAAATGCCATTAATGCTGGATTAAAATGACAGTCAGGATTTACTCATCCTCGTGTCCTTCTAAACCTGAGGTTTTTGGAGTATGTTCGCGCTGCTCCTTTGAATAAAAATGACACCTTGCTGTAAACAGAGACTTTCAGTCTCCAAAAAGAGACAAAGCGTCCATGTGACTTGTTATTTCATAAATATGTATATAAAATACAAATATGTGTATTAAAAAATCCTTCATCTAGGGTCAGAAAACAGACAGGGCTTATTTTTAATATTTGTAAAATATTTGACACACACATATATGAAAATGTATTTATTTATTTTGGTTTATTGTATATATATATTATATATGAAAACACAAAGAAATCATTATATTTATATATATATATATATATATATATATATATACACGCATGCATTTTTTGTCACGCAAGTTGTTTTGTGGATGTGTACTATGTATATTTGTATGATCTACATATAAAAGCACAAACATATTATCTTATATATTTTAAATATTTGCACGTATCAACATGTATTTATTATTTACATTCATATAATTATAAAAATATATTTACAATATAAGCAATACATATATATTTTTTTAAATATACATGCAAATGTTTGTATTTATATATACATAATAAATATACATGGTATACATATTATGTGAACAAAATATTTTTTTAATGCAATTAATCAAGATTAATCATTTGATAGCACTATAAATATACATTATATATATATATATATATATATATTATAATGCAAAAACAACTAACGATAAAACAAAGAAATTAAGAAAATTAAAATCTATAAAATAAAATAAATATCCAATGATTGTTTTGTATACAAATTTTATCACATAAGTAAATAATATTTTATAATTTTGATATGGTGTTGGAATGCTACTTGAAAAATTATTATAATTTTTTTTTCCAGAACTTTTACACAAGTTTGATAAGTGGCTTGCTTACTATATGATTAAGTTACATGTGAATCTTATCTTCTTTTCTAATGTTCCTCTGAATCAGCCTCTGTGCTCCGTCTGAAACACATTTCAAGAGTCTGTATTCATCATCCGCTCAGGTTTATCGCTTCATGATAATGTGAGAAGGTGTTGTGGAGCTCTTGTTCTGCTGTCTGACACATGGAGAGGTCATGTCTCTGATAATAACACATCTCCAGCGCTCATGAGAGGCTTTCCACTGAGGTTGTCTCCTTTCCCACCTCTGTGTCTCTATCTCACGCACCCCTCGCGCTACCATGGAAACGGTCCAAAAATCACTACCGCAGGCTTTTGTTTTGCTTAACTGAAATATTACAGATCCAGTTAAGATTGCAACTTGAGTATGCAGAAAAATACTGCACTAAATACCCTTACACTAATAGTGAACATACTGATGCACCCTAGTAAGTGCAACACCATAAATGCACTTTACGATTCAACTCTCCCTACAATCTCAGAAACTACAGAATTGATGCCACCCCACTGTTCACAAAATTATACTTTTGTATTTGACTAGGCAAATGAATAATGTACTTTGTTCTGTTCTTTGAAGAGGAAAGGATCCAATTTTAAGTCCATTTCTATTTCAGGTTATTCATAGAAATTTAATTTACTCATACAGCTTAATTAGGGTCTTTGAATAAAATCAAGAGGATTAAATTTAATTCATGTTCTTATCTAGATTACCTGAGTTTTAGGAGCTCGTACAAAGATTTTTGACAGTTTAATACAGGTTAATTATGTCTTGATACTGTCTACCTTTAAAAAGGCATAGCTCACCCAATAATAAATTCTGTCATCATTTACTCATCCTCGAGTTGTTCCAAACCTGTATGAGTTGGGGGTTACTACAGATTTCAGTGATAGAATGTTGGTAAGTTACAATTTGTTACAAACCAAAATAAAGGTAAAAGAATACAACAGAAGTCAATGGAAGAATGTTGGTAAGCACACAGCTGCAGTAGCCATTGACTTCCATAATAAAAATAGCAAAATTACAATAGAATCTAATTTTATCTACCTGTGTGGAATTTTCTTGGGAATAAGGAGAATTGACTCAAAATATAATAGTATATAATATAATACTGAGGACTTATTTTGCCCCTTTGACACTCCTGTCCCTTTTTGTCCTCTTTTTTCCCTACCCCGGCTTAGTCAAGCTGCTCATCGAAACGGCTTTCTGTCTTTGAAACACACACACACAAACAAACACACACTCCTGCTCTTCCTGTGCACCAAGATAAACATCTGCAAAAATATAACACTCAAATATGTCAGACTATAACTAAATGTATTAATCATCTAAGATAATAGACTATATGCAATGCAATCAAGAATAAAACATAAAATCAAAGATAAGGTAATGCAATGGAAATGATCACACTTAATGCAAATTAATAAAGAGCTCAGACATTGCATACATTGTCAAACATGACCAGACATTGTCTTTTCCGGTACAGAATGTGTTCGGTGCTCTGCAAAAGGTGTCAAAAATACAACTAAGTATACCTTCCAAATCGGCCTAAACATATCAAAACATATTGTGTCACTCATACCCTTTGAGCTAATGCATTCTATTATCCTTAAACTAAAATAATGCAATAAACCCAAATAATGAAGCAGATAATAAATTACAGTAATGATATTCGACCACAAGAAGTCAATGGAAGAATGTTGGTAAGCAAACAGTTGCGGTAGCCATTGACTTTCATAGTATTCTATTCCCTTCTGTGCAAGTCAGAATAGCAGAAGAAACAGGTTTGGAACAACTTGAGGGTGACTAAATAACAGAATATTGATTTTTCGGTGAACTATGCCTATAATAAATACGCATGAATCTTGACCCTTAAAATATCTTATTCTATATCATATTCTATAAATATCATATTCTATATGCAATTCAATACAGGCCGTCTCTGCCCCATTCTTACAGTTTCTAAACTGCAATCAAGCATTCATAGATTAAAGGAGCAGGAAAACAACAAAATAAACTGGCGGTCATCTTATGTGTTTGACTGCTGCTTAAGAAAGAGCTGACGTCTTTGACCCTGTAAATCAGAGTGCTGAGCACCTCCCACATTTTGAACTTCTTGTGCTGAAATCAGAGAGTTTGAAAAACAAATCCGAGCTTTCAATTTTGATAATTTCATTTGACAAATGTTTTTTCTGTTCCGCTTTGCTTCAACAACTGGAATTCATCAGCTTTACTGAAGCAAGAGACCTCTTGATCTCTCTCTTGCTCTCTTCCATATACAGTATAACAAATGCTGGATTTCATTTCCACACAACACAGAAGTCATAATAACACTAAAGTTCTTTTTCAGGAACTCGAGCTGCGTGGACGAGACGCTATGGGAACACCCTCAGCGTGACGGCTCTGAATAGTGTGTTGAATCAACCAATGGGGAATTGGAACGTCATCGGCGGGTGATGTCAACGGCCAGGAAGCATAAAAGCACATGGAATGCCGGCCGGAAAACAGCTTTCTGTCATTCAGTGAAGCGCTCTATGTGTGTGTTAAAAAAAAGCCCGTGTCTCTGTCTATAGAACAAACTTTGTCAGGGAAAATTTCCAAGTAGCAAAGTAAAACTAAACAGGGTGAGAGCAGCTCACAGTACAGTGTGTGTGTAAACTTTATATTCTCCCCCGAGGATATACATACACACACACACTATGTGTTGCCTGCATGGGAGTGAGACACGCAGAAGCAGCTCTCCAGTACAGAAAACTTTAAGAGCTGGAGACAATGTGAGAGAATGTTGCTGTGTGTGCTTCGCTCCCGGAGGTTCATGAGCAATCCCCGAGGCGCTGTCCCGGCAGGGCGGTGGTGGCGTTCGTGGGGATCGCAAACCCGATCTTGATCGCGAGGAGACTGAGATGTATGAGATCCTATCTCACTCCTCTGCATCAGGACCGGGCGCTAGCCAGATGGGAAAGGAAGCGTGTTCTGCTACTTCTCCTCGTCAGGGCGGAGCAGCGAGGCCAAGGCTGAAGAGATGGAGGGCGCTGAGGAGACTGCGGTCTCCTCCTCACCCCAGTATAAGGCTTGAAGGCGGTGTCTCGCGCTGTCGTTGATCTAAAAATAGAGCGGCAGCAGAGATGAAAAGTAACCGCGCTGGATTAAATGAGAAATCAAATGTTTCTACAGACGCTGCCAAAATAAATAAATGCCTTCAAGAAGGAGCCTGCCATTTTTATCACGATTTCCATACCGAGGTGTCGAAATAGTTTTCATCCCTCTGAATGAGTTAATAAGGATGAAAAAAAAGCAGTTATAAGAGGTTGCTATGAGTTGAGTAGACGCTCGTTTGCGAGCTATCTCTCTCTCTCTACGCTGTCTTTCAGGCTCCATTCCAGCCCTCCAAGCCTTTAAGTATTACATCTAAAATGCTGGTGGGCAGGGGGGACTCAACAGCAGGTTAGGCTGGTGCGTGTCTGCACACCATGGAGTGTTACAGGCGTACCAAGCTGACCAACTGAAAGAGCTGGATGAAAGAATTAAAGAGAACCGCTGATCTCTCATTGCGTGCCACAAAGGCAGCAATGGTGGCAGCAGAGAGGCATCTTTTGCTGACTCTGTCAGACATAAGAAAGAGAGACAGAGTCTGCTTGATGGATGCCCCGCTTGCGCCTGAGGGTCTGTTCCACAAACCATAAACACGGTCGTCGAAAGACACCAGGGCAGGCGGCGGCATTTCAGCTTTTCCAGCTCAAGTGGCTGCTCCCGATATATTCTCCCGATCTGAGTACCAGTTTCTCGTACTAAAATTTCAGAGACACGCAGAAACAGAGTGTCGCCTCGAGAGCTCCTCCCCAACATCAAGGGAGTTGGCGGTGCTCTGTAGCGGGGCCTTCAAAATCTCATATAGACCTGAGGGTTGTTTTACCAAGAGAAAATGAAGGCCTCGCAGGGTAAAGAGAGGAAGTCCTGATGTTTGTGGCTCAGGACTTCAGAGGGCAAGCCTCAGTGCCCTCAGGAGATTGTTTCACTAACCTCGCCAGTGTTACGAGGCGTGAGGATCTCCGATGAACATTGATCTCAGTTTCGTCCGCCCGGAAAACGTAGCGGTGCTGAGACGTTCGCCGCCGAGCTCTCACAAGTCACAGCTCCACCTGAGGGTGGGTTGTGTCAAAACAACAGGAAGTGCCTGAGGGTTGCTTTCAGGGGCAAAGTGTACCAATATCGGGTTCCTTCCTTCGGCCTTGCACTCTCACCCCATACGTTTACAAAATCTGCGGATGCAGCTCTGGCTCCACGGCGACTCCAGGGCATCCGAATTTTGCATTACATCGACGACTGGCTAATATTAGCACAGTCACCAGAACAAGCAAGCAGACATCGAGATGTCGTCCTTGCTCATATGAAACGATTGGGATTGAGACTGAACGCCAAGAAAAGTGTCCTTTCTCCAGTACAGAGAACCACTTATCTAGGCGTGGTGTGGGACTCGACCACGATGCGGGCTCGTATGACACCTGCTCGAGTAGTTTCGATCCTCACCACAGTCGCAAGACAGAAAGAGGGCTCAGTGCTGGGAGATCTCGGTCGCCGCATAACGCTAGGTACGGATGCGTCCCTCACTGGTCAGTGAGCGTTCACGAGTGGTCGCTTAGCCCAAGGTCTGGGAGAAGTCGCCATCTTATTTGGCACATCAACTGTCTAGAAATTTTTGCAGCGTTTCAAACACTTTACAGATGTAAGAGATCAACATGGGTTGGTGCGCATCGACAACACCTCTTACATCAACCACCAAGGACGTCTGTGGTCGCGCCCCTTGTACAAGCTGGCACACCAGACCCTTGTGTGGGCCCGGACAGATCCCTCTCACTGAGAGCCATCGATGTTCCCGGGCATGTAAATGTAGGAGCAGACATCCTGTCGAGACAGGGGCCGAGGCCCGGGGAGTGGTTGCTCCACACTGAGGTGTAGCGCAGATCTAGAGAGTTTATTAAGACCTCTTCGCGACACAAGACAGTGCGTAATGTCCCCTTTGGTGCTCTCTAGTTCATCCAGCTCCTGCGGGACTGGATTCCATGGTACAGAGGTGGCCGAGGCTCCCTCTGTACACCTTTTCCCCGATTGCTCTGCTCCCAGGAGTTCTGGAGAGAGTGCGCCGGGACGCAGTCAGTCTACTGCTAGTAGCGCCGTTCTGGCCAGGCCGAGTATGGTTCTCGGACCTGATATCCCTCCTAGACGGCTCTCCATGGGAGATACCGATTAGGAGGGATCTCCTCTCACAGGCAGGGGCACCATAGTGCACCCCCACCCGGAGTTGTGGCGGCTGAGAGTGTGGCCTCTGAGGGGGCTGAAGTCTTAGCAGCAGGTCTCTCAACCGAGGTTGTTGAGACCATCCTCCAGTCCAGAGCTCCTTCCACGAGGAAACTGTATGCCTTGAAGTGGCATGCCACTTTTTAAACTAAACTTTAAGCAGATGGATAGTGGATACCATTAATACATCTTATGAGTTCAGCTTGGATCACAAGAATAAATTACATTTTACTAAATAAATTGTTATTTTAAATTATAATTTATAAAAAAACTAAACAAAACAGTATTTCTGATCCAATAAATGCAGTTACTGAAACCATCATTAACATGATACATATTGATCTCGTGACTAAAAATTTTTGTTTTCAAGTCACGGTGGCTAAGATTAAACTGCAAACACAATTTTAGTTTTCCCGTCTCATGTAAGAAGACAAGATCGGGGCCGCGTTTAACAGCACTGTGCAAGCAGCCTATAACTTCTGGTTGGTGTATAAGTCTTTAACTTCAAGGTCACTTACACCGTATAATTTTGCCCCCCTGCAACTTTCAATATGCCGCAGTCTCTGAATGTTTCTTTTTTTTCCCCCTCTTCATGCTCTGGTTCACATTCACACATGCTCTGTGTTACTAGAAAAGGGTTTTCAATCACTCTCACCATAAAGATCAGTGTCAACCTGAATAAATTCAGAGGTGAGTTCTCAGACCTCAATTACGTCATTACCGCTTCAAACCTACACTACCACCGTCTCGCTCTCTGGATGATATGCTGCATGTCAAATCAAGAGCATGGGAATGGGTAGATTCGGTAATTAGACTCTTGTGGCGTTTTGTCGCCTCCGGCATGAAGCTGTCAGAGCGAATGTTCATTTGCATTCAAAAACAGAGATGGCAAGAATTCGTTTGACACAAGCTTCATTACACCGACCTAACTGACCGCTCCATACTGGTCTAACACTTCTGAAACACAGACTTTCAGCATTAGCTCAACCCTCGAGTCTTACAAGAGAGATATAGTGCCTTATGTAGGAATCAAACACCAAACTAATGCACAGACTGAACTAATAGCTTCTCTGGTATTTTATTTTTGCAACACAATGATGCAAGAACTGACCAGTGTGTCCACAAACAACGGCTCCATAGTATGTCTCATTTAAATGGCAAATGTTAGCTTGCTTTCATTTATGCTTATGCACATATTGCTGGAACACTCATGCATGTTCTGGGTCAATGGTTAAAACATTTTTATAAAACCCCAAACTCCCACAAAAAGAGTACTATAAAGCTGCAATTCATTATTAGCCAGAACTGCAAAATGAATAAATAAAATGCCCGAAAATTCTATATATATTCTATATATTCTAACTAAAAAATTTTTTTTTATTTTATGGTGAGGTCCTTCACAAGAGAATTATCATATTTGGGGGTCTGTGGAATTAAAAAGATTGAAAACCCCTGCCAAAGTATATAAAAGTGTACCGTGGTGTGAACTTCTGTTACAATCATTGTACTATTGTAGCGTAGATTTGGTAAAGATCAATGAAGCACTTACTCATTTTTCTGCAAAGCAAGTAGCAGTGGCTCTCCATCCACTTCAATCAGCACCTTCAGTGATCCAGGATGACCCTACAACCAGACAAAGACGAAGAGAAAATGTATTTTCTCTCAAAACAAATATATCCCATATATTATAACATCTTAAACAAGAAAGTCACATTTTCTTTCTTCACATTAATAGGTGGTAAAAAATAAAAAAGAGTGGGTTTCAATTGAAACCTTTGTTGTGTCCAAAAATAACAGAAGATGTTTAGAATCATATCAGATATTGATCCTGCATCAAAATGATCACACTGCATTGTGGGACACAGTTTTCAAGTGTCCAGTGGAGTAGTGGGAGTATGCTGTTCACCACACAGCAAGAGATGTGTTATGGGTCTTTCCAATACAGAAACAAGATAAATAAGCAAGCTTTGAACATTAAAAAAAAAAAAAAAGATAGAGACCAAACCATCATGTTAGACACCTGTTGCTGCATTAGCATCTCATCTGCATCCTCCCATATCCTCAAGTGGATATAATTGGTTGATAGCCACTTTAAGAAATGGCAGCTGATTGGTTGAAAACATAATTACACACACCTGTGGCACTTATGGATGGTCTATAAATACCACGTTATAATGCTGAACACATCTCAACACCCTTTAATCAGCCTGAGGATTTTTATTTTTTGATTTTCCGACAAATATTTTTGAAATGTTATATTAAAATTCAAGGTGGCATGACAGAGTAACTACATACAGTGCCAGTTTATTCCCACAAGTCAACTATTAACTCAAATCAATGATCATTTGTGTGTCCATATTAAAAATGCGGTTATGTATCTTTATTTCCAATAAATATTGTGGTTCCTTCAGAATGCATCACATTATTAAAGTAAAATGGGTTGCAATAGCCGTTTCATGATGGCTTAACTTCTGTAAGCGGTTATATTCATGGAAGATGAAGTTCTAACCGCTGAGTTAAAGACAATGCAAGTCCTCAGACCAACAGACAGTGAGAGAAAGCATATTTTCAGTTTTGAGTGGGCTTTTGTACAGGATAAAATGAATCCGCCATTGTGTCGTAAGTCTGTAGCTGTCAGGATTAGTTTTATGTTTCAATTCTCTCTGACATTAATTCTCTTCACGCTCTGTAAGTCTGAAAGTTCGGCAGATTTACTCCGAGGCTCTGAGGGAAATGGATTTAAACCAGCCAGGCGTTGACAAAATACAGCCGAAATAAGCATGAATCATCTGTCTAACATGAAGAGGACCATGCATCATTGCATATGCATGCTAATTCACGGTTAAGACCGTGACACATACATATTGAGGTGGATCGTGAGAGTAAGTACAGCACAAATTTGATGTAGAATCTGAGCTGACCTTCATCCTAATGATGGAAAACAAAGAAAGGAAAATGCATTTTTTCCCATGGTCAAATCTCTGTAATCTACATTAACTTTTTGTTTTATTGAATGCATGGATCTAGTATTCTGTATTTGTTGGAAAAACTATTAAACCGCATGGGATATGTTGAGAGTTTGTAGGAGTGCATTTATAAATCTCTGATGAAAAGACACTTGGGGTTTGACGTTCTTGTGGATGTAACAACACTAACAACTTTGACCTCCATAAATCCATAGTAAAAAAACAAATGGAGCAATTTTAACACCCCTGTAAGGGTTCCTCAGAGACCTTTCAATGTAAAACCAGTAAAAACCTCAAAGCAAGAAGTACGAAAGAACTCGGTGAAACTTCCACGGTTCTTCAAACACAGCTGGCACTGACTTTCATTGGTTTTCAGATATTCATTTGCCCCCTGCTGGTGAAAGAGTCAATGAACAAATCTTTTTGGTCACAGTCTCCATCACTAATAAGATAGACTAGTGATGCTCAATAATCACTGGTCTCCAACAATAACACTACCTCCCATCTCAATTTTACCAAAGACCACCTGGAGGATCCAAACAGCCATTGGTGCAGCGGAGCAAAATGAGCCAAAACAAAAGTTTAAAGTGTCAGTATCAATAATAAATGTCCCACAAAAACAAAACACAGCATTCCAGCTGTAGAGCCTCATCTCGGGCTTGACATGTGGTGTTGGGAGTATTCAGGGATGTTCTTGCACTGCTCCAGGAAACTTTTCAGGAGAATGTCATTGTGTCAGACAATTTGCCTGTGCCAACTGGGTCACGAAGAACAATGATCTAAAAAACACATGTAAGGAGCCGTGGCATGGCAGGTAGAGCATGTTCTTGGTTTTTGATGATGTGAATACAGGCTGCATTATGTGCCAACACATTTCCCCCACCATATTCCCAGAGTCACTCCCTTCCTTGACGGTCCTATATATTAAAAGCAAAAGACCATAAATAAAATGCGTGCAAATCTACAAAGGTTGTAAATAAGAACTTATGCAATCTGGAAAGACCAAGTCAAATGGAATAATTCACCTAATAATAACAGTTCTGTCATCATTATTCAGCCTTGTGTTTTTTCAAACCCAATGCTTATACTTTTGCTTGTAATTTTAACCCTAAAGTCCACTGTTCCATAGTTGATACGGAAATCAGCCTCTAAATTATAAACAAGATCAAAAAATCCACTTAAAAACTGTTGTACAATATCTACTACATCCATATATATATATATATATAAAATGAATATGAGATCAATATGATCGCCAGGCTTTTGAGGGATGTTTTTGGTTTATCTTTATTTATCTAAATATATTCCATTGCCTTTAAAACATAAAAATAACAATCAATTCTGTCCATTAAAGCACATAAAATACTTTGATGGCTATTTGTGACATTACTGCTGTATTTTGTCTTTTGATGTTTGCTTCTGTTTTTTCACAAGAGAAATAAAGTTGTATGAAGCAGAGACATAAATTTATGGCTGACATGAGAACCATTTATATTTTTAGGACACTAACTCCTTTAAAGAAAAAAGGATGTACCCACTTGAAATGTTACATGGTCTGAAAAGAATTCATGAATCAGAAGAAAAGATGGAAGTTGATGTGAATGACTTTATCAACATGCAGGTTTGGTTAAAGTAAAGGTTCAAATGCTTTTTTTCCATCTAACAGGCATAATTTTAGACAAGCTCTCACAGGAACATGCCACAATCCACAATTTAACAAACTCTCATTACTTCAATGCCTTTTCCTCTACCTTTAATGCTCAATCTCCACACAGATCCCTGGGTGGTCTCTTTAAGATTGTTGCTCACGGCGGTACACATGTAAAATCTCTCAGTAAAACCTTTTTATAAACTCGGAGTAAATAAATTAAACAAATGGGCTTCAAAACAGCCATGCACGTCTTCATTTAATAAATTGTTTGAGAAATGTTTTTCATTAAGGACAAAAGCAACACATCCCCTCTGAGAACAATATTCCCTCAGAGGCAGGTCTGTTCAAAACATATCAGTTCAAACTCACTCCTTGTTCAACCAGCATGTAATCAGAATCGGTGCTGAGAACACACACTTTTACCTTTAAAGTCAACTAGAAATAGCATGTGGAACTCTTTTACGTTCATAGCCTATGTACATACTGTAAAGTTTCAGGAGTGGCAACTGTATGGGAGTGAATGGTTTGTTAGGATAGGACAGTATTCTGAGAGTCTATGGGTGCAAAAAAATCTAAATACTCAAAATTTGGTGCCCAAATAAAGCATTTAGCATTGCTTTCTTCATAGAACATGATCTTTAATTAATATTCTAATGTTTTTTCAGCATAAAAGAAAAATCTATCATTTTGACCCATACAATGTATTATTGGCTATTGCTACAAATATACCTGCACTACAGGGAACTATTTCTTATATATAGAAAAAAAAGATTTGGCAACCCAAGAGTGCAATCTTGAAGAGTTGCAATCTCTACTTATACTAAGCAAGGCTTATTATCAGAACGGGGTTAATGAAGTGGGCAGGTTGCCATATTTTGTTATGTGTCTTTTGGATTTGTTCTTATTTGCGTAGGTTTTCTTTTTTCCTAGCAAGAACTGGCAACACTAATGAGTCAAAACAAAGCCCTGTGATTACTTGCACCACAAATACTGAAAAGACAGAACTCTCATACATGTTTAAATTGTTGTCTGGGATCAGAACAGGATTAAGCACTAAGAGGGGAATTGGCCCCCGAATTTAGCTATAATGTGTACATGGCCATGTGAAAAACTGGGAACTTGATTTTACCAGTGACTTACCATTGACTTTATGAGACTAACCAGTCTCTGCTGTCCTCCGATGAGAAGGTATGGTTCGATTACTTCATAATGATCCAGCGTGTCATGTTGATTCGGATAGGCAGCTGAAAACAAGAGAAAACAAGTGTGTGAGATTTCCGCAATAAAGCAAACTACCAAACTTTCTTCTAGTCATTTCATTGGCTGATGACATTGCCTAATCACCAACTAACTCTGCTGAGCATGACTTATTTGAAATCACTCGCAGATAGTCTTTATTCAATCCATGCTATTTATATAAGTCTCTTTGGCATTGGCGTTTCCAGCCTGCTGCAGCGACGCCATCAGCACTACATTGCTAATCAATGCTTTCAAACATCAGGGTTTATCCTAACAACAATCTCCCTGGAAACTACATCTATTTCAGCCCTGATTCAATTTAGATCAAACCTATTTAATGACCTAATGAAGCTCTTTTCTGTGGCATCATCTGTTAATATTATTTGTATATAGCACACATCATCACATATGAGAACATCTCAGCAGGCAGCATCAGCAAAATTCAGAGAAACCACAAGACCACTTTAAATTAAAATAGTTGAAAATGTTTTATTAAAATAAAATTACAAAATTAAATATTCATATCACATTTCTGACTCAAATGAAATTGCACTAATATTTAAATTTCTCTCACACAACAGACGTCTTCTTAAAATAGGTTTTGTTACTGAAAAACTGCCTTACAAACTAATAATATATTTTTTCATTCAGCATAAATGTATAATTTATTCCCATATATGGAAATTAGAAATAATATTACAGTAAAATTATTACTTATTAAATACTAAAAAATATACGCGCATAATTTATTAATAAAAAACATGGTATTTTATTTATTTTTATTTTATTATTTATGTATAATTGTCATAATTCATTTCTTATGCCAGCACAGCTCACTAAAATAAATAAATAAATAAATAAAAACCTGTAGCTCACTGGAAATCATAAATAATAATAAAATAAAAATAAAGTAAAACATATAATGAATAAATTATAAAATATGTACACACACACACACATATATAAATCTAGAATATATATATATATATACACTGTATATATATATATATATATATATTCTAGATTTATATGCCACAAAGTTCACTCAAAAAAGTATCTCCCAGGAAATTAAAAAAATAAAATAAAGAAGCAACAACACTACAATATTTTGGATCAGAGCCTTTGGGTTTTTGTACAAGCACAAGCAAATAATTTCCTCCCAGACAATACAGTTTACGGCAGACATATCAACAATATAAACACATTTACACTCACTGAACTCACTGATCAAAACAACACATAACATCAAGTGTTTATCAAGAATGACACCAGCAGCGCATTTCGTTAATCATGCATAAAAACACTTCATTACGCAGTGACAGCGAGATGTTAATAGTGCAGTTTACAACACAAACTCACTGAACGTGCAGAAAACCACGCTAGTCCAAACAAAAGAGTTCACTAGCTCCTCCATGCTACCGTCTCACATGATTCATCTTCATTAAAGCTTTATAAACAACCGAAACATCCTCTTTGCAATACATACATGCCATCTTTACAGTTGCAATCAACTATTGCAATCTTTGCATTTTTAATTAACATTTTAAAGCACACATCCAACATGACAACTATTTCCAAAGGTCACCACCAATATTTGCACCAGATGGGCCAGATTTGAAGGCAGTTTTTAATGCTCATGTAAGTAGTTCACTAGGTTTTGTAAGCTTTTCACATTTGTAACCTGTCTGACCCTCAGTCTCGTCTCATAGACATCAAAATCCCTCTGTTCTACCCTCATGTCTTTCTTCACAGGTCTTCCTCTCAGACTGAGGCTGTAGATTAGTCAGCTCACCCCTATGTCTGTTTTATGTCTGATACTAGGGTTTCCCTCTCACTGAACACACTGTGAAAAGAAGCAGAGACTGAGGACAGATAACATTGTGAAATCTCTTGGTCAGCACAATTACAGATTCTTATGAAACACTCAAACACAGCCGACTGGCATCCTTCATCTTCGCTCTATTTTTTGTTTATCAGACTCAGACAGAATCACATTTGGTTTTCAATTATTTGTTTTTTATATTTAAAATAAATATTTGTAACAAATGAATAAATAAATCTCTTTAAACTTACAAAATGTTGTTAAAATGACCCTAAAATATTTTTGATATCATTAAATATTATTTACAGTATTATTTTTGTTATATTATAAAAAAAATACATTAAATAATTATAAATATACAATAAATTATACAAATGATATATATATATATACATTTGTAAATGAATTTATAAATAATTATCATATTTATAAAACCATTGATCATATTGATACTTTTTTATTTTTTATTATCGTCGCCATTGATAGCACATAATATAGGCCTAATACAGTATATTATTTACCAAAATGTTTTGTTTAAATGTATAATATAGCCTACATAATTTACATATTTAATAAAACACAAAAAATAAAATACAAAAAAAAATACAATTTGTGTATAAAGTGTAAAAAAAATTATACATTTATAATATAATTACAGTAAGTGTATAAATGTATGTGTGTAGCCTGTATGTAAGGTTCAAGTGAGTAGTCACTTTCCAGTTGTTTTCATATGAATTTAAGTCAAAGAAACACAGAAAGTCTAGTGTGACTAAGCTTTAACCGCTATACCAAACCACCAGCACACGGCTCTAACGGCTGATGTAGAATTAGCCATAATTTCCATGGCAGTAAACTGATCCTAAATAATCAAGCCCAGAGCCTGACAGATCTAAATCCAACAGCAATGGCTCCTGAAGCGGCCTGATGTCGGCAGAGCGAGATTTTGAGGTTAGTTTGGGTGATGGAGTGGCCCGGTCTGTGCTGACGTCACCTTTTAACGAGCGCGCGAGGGCAAAGCACACATGGAATCGCCATCACGTCTGCGGCCTTTTCATTTCGGTGGGCCTTTGAAGATGCCGTAACGTTACACCTTTGATGAACGTCGGTTGCGCGTGAATTAATTGTTACCAGGGCTTTTAATGTTCACTTGCAACTGGAGAAAAACAAGCAATATTTGTTAATTTCGGAAACGTCTGCTTGTGTGGTGGAAACATTTCAGATTTAGGAGATGTGGTGAGGGAGCGCGGCTCCGGAGCTAATTTACATTCTCAATAAAGCAAAGCGAGAAACTTCAGCTATTACACTCTTATTTATACATCTGCAGTCGAGTCAATAAAGAGAGCGTGCGGTTGGGAGCGTCAATGTTATATGTGTTTGTGCTTTATAGGCTGATCTTTTGTACTGGATTTATGAGAGCAAATGACTGAATAATAAAGGTATAAAATTTTGAAACGGTGGCCCAGAAATTGTATGTCGTCACCAGATGTAAATAGAATCAGTCCCTTTTTCCGCTAGGCCTATGTGAAGTGCTGTGGTAAATGTACACACTGGTTTGTGTGAATAAGTGACAGTTTTCTGCTTTGATCTGGGAAACACCATCAGAAACTGTAAAACATCTCTACATAGATGCTCTTGAAGTCCACTGACATCATTTCTGAAGATGTGCCCGACTCCAGAATGAGCTTTGGGCAGTAATATGTTGGTCTTCAAAACCCTGGCTAGAAAAAAAAAGAGACCAATCTAAGAGATTTTGGAAACTTTTCATGGCTGGAAGATCAGCAAGACTTTCAAAATCATATATTAGGTAAAAGAAAAGAAAAAGACAGAAACCATGAATCATTTCTAAATTTATAATTACACTTTTTTCCATAAGTAGCTAATACATTTTTCATTATTAAACTATTATTATAAAAAATAGATGTTGCATAAAAAAACGTGAATATATAGGCTATATGTACTGTGTGTGTGTGTGTGTGTGTGTGCATATAGCCTATATGTTTTATAAATAATAAATATAAAAATAGGATTTTTTTTTACATGTTGAAAATTAAATTATAAGAACATGTTTTTTTTCTAGGTGTTGAAAGTATCACATGTTTTTTATATATATATATATATATATATATTTATTAAAATTCTATATTGAAAATTAAATTATAAAAACATGCATATAGCATAACCTATATTGCATGTTGTTTTACAGTTATTCTTTTAATTGAAAAAATATGGAATTAATCATTTCTTTTTAGCAACAGAATAAAAAAAACATAAAAACTTGCTAAGACCATCAAAAAGGAGATTTCCCAGAATGCCTTAGTTCTGTCAAGTCAACATCCAACAGATCTGCCCTTTCAATATTTCAATATTTCAATCTCAAGTTTTTTGAGCATTCTGTAGGTCTGAGAACTTCACAACGCCAAGATGCAACAAACATGGTCTAATCTCCAGTGGGAGTCTGAGGAAGAGTTCACATACAGCATCTTTGTCTGACATCTGGACCTGAGGGGATGTGAGGGAACACATCTCCAAAAATTAATCATGCGTTTTTGGCCCATAACCACTTCAATATAACAACCACAAACCCCTTCTAAAGCCTCAGCAGTACAGCGTGAGCAAACGCCCCCTACACTCCTCCTGAACACCCAGCGGGCTGTTTTCTGTCTTACACAAGCCCTCGATATGACAGCCTGCACAATCAGAACCATTTCCTCACACTCTTTTTTTCTTTTTTAAAAATGGAGCACAAAATCTTTCATCCACCACTGATAAAAGTCTCATTTCACTCAGAGCTGAGGCTTTCCCTCAACTAAAGCAGACAAATCCGTCTTTTGTCTCTCCTCCTGCTGAAAACGTTGTGATTTGAATGCTAGTCTGCTAGTTTGACATAACTAAGCTAACCAGACTTGCCACCGGCTTAACTAGCTGTAAAAGCTTGTCATAAATTTGTTAGGATCTGACCTTCTCAAAATACACCTTCTATATGTGTGTGTGTGAGTGTATTTATATATATATATGAAAAGTTTGTGAAAAATCGTATATAACGCATAGTTCCTTGAAGGAATGAAACGCCGTGTGGACAAGACGCTATGGGAAAGCCTCGAGCGTGACGGCTCATACAGGCACTGTGTAACGTGGAAATCGTCCGTCAGATCTGGGATGCCCGGCTTGTGCTGAATAATGAAATAACCCACTGATACAGATGAATGTAATCAGTGCTGCTGCTCACATCATGTTGGGATAAAGGAGGGAAATCTGCAGGGAAAACACACTAGGATTTACTGAAATACCCCCAAGAGCTTTGTGTTTCTTTGAAAGAGTTCATGTAAGTTTGGGGCTACAGATGTTAAATGCCGAGTTAGACTTGGTAAAGACAAACATGTTAAATATATCCAATCCCTCTAAATAAAACTTTCAAAAGGAATAGAGAGAGAGAGTGTTTAGAAGGAGAAATGACTGAACTGCCATTAAATAAATCAATGCACAAACAAGCAACCTGGTCTCATACAAATACGTACCTTTTTACGTGCCGAACTGCATCTTTCCCTGCAGTTTCAAAGAGAAAAGTCCACTAAGTTGCACTGAAACACAGGATTTAATTATGTTGCTATAGGTATGTATTGCAGTGGTTCAGAATTGAACTACCTCAACCTACCTGATAGTGTTAACAAATGCAAAACTGAAACATTTGTTGATGCAACTGTGCCATTTCAACTTCTTTTTACAGATTTGACCTGTTTTGTTGAACCGGAGTTACACTGGATTCAAACCCGAGCTCCTTGTGAGCTACAGAACAAACCTACTGTTTATGAAAACACATATATGAAGATGGCTATGTGTGATGCTAACGTTCAAAAGCATCAGTTTTCAAATATGATATTTTTCAAGTAATTGTGGGAAAATTGTGCTTTATTAATCAAACCTCTGTAAATTGACACATACTCCTCTGTAAATTGATTGGTACGTATTTCACATCTCGCTAAAAGGTGCACAAAGGTATGTTTATGCCATTAGACCAGGTAGTAAACAGGGTAATGCAAGCTGGCAAATCCATGCTGGTCCACAAACACTATGAAAAAGCACATAAACGTAGCACAAATTCTGCATCCTGTTTTCCACCTCTTTTCAAATTTACAAAACGAATCGGAGTTTCAAAGCATTCTTAAAACAATTCAAATTGGATTGTTAAAATCTCTAAAAATTATCTCTGAACATCATTCTTATCTCATTAACATTCCTCTCCTCGTTCTGATTGTGATGTGAGTGTTTATTTTGGCCAAACACTAGTTCAAACAGCTCTAAAGGGTCCCGCAGGTGACATCAGGGTCCAGATACGCCTACAGGACCTGTGATTTCTGTTTACATCTTACTCTTACAACAGCTGTTTTTAATAAGTAACACCAAAATAGATGCATTTTAGGACTTAATACTCTTGGTCTTATTGTGAACAACTAGTGCACATCATCTCAAATGATAAATGTTCGCCTTCAAAATCCTTTTTCAACATAACTTCTAAGTTCCCTCAAGGCTCAATTCTAGTATATGTAACATCCACTTTTCCCAGTCCCGGCTATCCTGATGAACCAAATCAAGCTCTGTCCTATTTTTTCTTATTGAATATCTTGTTTTGCTCAGAAATGCATCAGATTGCAGAAGTAAAAAGGCTTGAAAATGTTTCATGGTGATCTAAAAATGCTCTTGATGTAACATTAGAGGTTCTTCAGATCAGCGTATTTGCTTCTGGCGTCTGTTAATGCAAAAAAAAGCTATAAGATCTTTGAAGAACCAGAATATAGATGTTTCTGAAAGAATAAGTGTCTCTTGCGGCATCAAGACAGGAAAAATACTTTTTTTTGTTCCAACTTATATCATGTCAAAACTTTAAAACTCACACATGCCCTTCAGAGCTTCCATAATAGTGTTACAACATGCAAAATACAAATTGCCAGTAGATGTTGACATCCACAGGTGGGATGCAGTGAACGAGATGCCCCCTGCTGGCCCGTCATTATGACCTCTGTACCCACTTATTCGTAGCATTTCCTATCGAGAACCTGTTTTGAGTGTGTGAAAGAGAGTGGCTTGTACTAGTCACTCATGTTATATGGTTCATATGCATGTAATTTTAGCATGTGTCAGCTGTTTCACATGTGTGCCACATACTCAGACAAGAGCCAGAGGAAGAGTAGTGTAGCCCCATTTACTGTTCACAATTGTGGGACCATGTCATCATGACGGATCCACAGCTGAGAGTTTCCATACTTGGGCCTTAAATGGACTTTCTGGGCACTTAAAGAGACAGTTCACCTAAAAATTAAAAGATAACAGTGGCCAATATATAGCCAATAAAATCACATTGGTTAAAGAAAGTTAAAGCACATGTAAATGGCATGTTAAAATTATATATATATATATATTCTATTAACTGTCAAAATACAGGTTCCACTTCTGACATAGCCAAACAAACAAACACAACTCTTGGTCCATGCCGATAATGAAAAAAAACAGCCGATAATATAAAATGCTAACCGATATATCGGCCTAGGGAATACATATATCGGTGGATCACTAAACTTTATACCTTCAGAAATCTCCTGACTGCTGACTATCTACACACACAGAAGGTCCGGGGGGCTTGCTGGACATCTGAGAGCTCCAGGGCGACCTGCGCTTGGCACACAGATCCAGCAGCATATGCCCATAGAGAGGAGCCAGAACCACACAGAGAACCTCACGTGACCTTTAGACCAGGCCAGGTCACATGGTCATCTCTGCTGCTCAAACACATCATGACATCATCTCTACAAAATCAGCACCATCCTTTCACTTTATAAAAATACATACAGAACCCATATGCCAAGCAAAGCAGACAAGACTGAGAAAAATCAATTCAATAGTTTCTAATAGTTTAAGCGATGTCGACTTGCATCACTCCATGAACAAGCCATCAGTGTTTTTGTTCCTGTGTTTCCTTTGAAAGGAAGCTGAGGTGGTACATATCAGATTATTTTTTATAGATAAAATATATAGATTATATTGTAAAAAAAAAAATTATAGAATGAGTAATTATTTTCAAATATGGTAGTATAGCATTTTAATGGACAGAAATTGAAGATGCCTTTTAAAAGAAGCATTTTCAGATCACAAATACTCATATACCAAGACACACATGCATATGTAAATATATATATATATATATATATATATATATATATATATAGTTT